>JAQLOL010000013.1:17105120-17123027 GCA_029783665.1 Naso thynnoides
TACCAGACAGGAAGCCAGGCACAGAAAAGGCGAGAGAATCCGGCCAATTTTCAAATTAAAATAAATAAAATGATGACGGGCTGGTTGCACACTCCCCCTGCTGTGAAACATCGTATAAATTTCAGACATCACTGCGGCCAGGATAATTCTATTTTTTCTCATTTTTTTGCTGCAAGAAGCAGCCCCAGTGAAGACACAAGTCTGCTGCTTTTTGCTAGAAAGCAGCACATAGAGTCATGACTGCCAGGAGGAAAAGGGAGAACGTGCACCAGAGTGTGTATGTGTGTGCATGTGTGTTGGAGAGGCGAGAGGCAGACATTGCAGGGATGTGAGGCGCCAGACAGCTCACTACGTCACTTTGTGTGTGTGTGTGTGATGCTGCGCTCTGCATCTGCTCCAGTTTGCTTTGCCAGCGATCTTTTTCCCCCCTTGTGTGTTCTCCTAAATAAGAGCAAACACAGACGTATAGACACACATGGATACACAAACAGACACGACGCTGACACACAGATGTGTATGTTGTGTGTGTGCTTTGTACCGTGCACTCGGGGAAGTGAGCTCTGTAAAACTAACACATCATCCTGCCCTCGGAGCAGAAATAACTTCGCAAATTAGCAGATTTGTATGAAGAACAGATCAGCTCAAATGAAAACCTCCTCTTGAATCACACAGTGGAGATTTAATTTGAATTCTTGTGCGGACAAAAATGATGAATGGATTAAGCTACTTGCTCATTCTCATTTTCACACGTTAAAACGCAATTATGTTTCAGGAGGGGAAAAAAAAAAACATTTGCAGGCTTTGAAATGTTCTTTCATACCACAAAATGCTGTTTGCTAAATCCACTGTGCTTTGTTCAGTGTAATGTGGAATAACTCAAGACAAATGCTGTTAAACTACAAGGACATGTACTTATAAACCCTGGATAAATGCTGCTCCCTGTCTGTGAGGGTGGTGTACTGCACTTGTGCTTAGCTTCATGTTTGTGTTGCTGCCCCAGAGCACTGACGCCTGCTCTGTCATCTTCATTTTCAGTTCGAGAAAAGCGGAAGAGCCTTTACATCAACCATGTGAGTACACATTAACAGTGGATCTCTTTGTCTTAACTTTGCAATGCATTAGAATTGTGCAAACGGTGATTTTAATGTCTTCTAATTTTTTTTTTTGCAAGTTTACACATATTTCGGAAAACAAGGTAAAGCCCTCAAAATGTTCCTTTACATCATCCAACTGTTTCATGATTGTCCGTCACTCTTCAAATCCCGCAGATTCCGCCCGTACTCTTGCGTGAAATGAGCTGAAGTATGAATTTAAATGTCATTATTCAGATGTAGTAGTGGCAGCAAAAATGTCATCACATTATGGTGGAGTTCATCTTTGCTGTCACTTTCTCAGCCCCAAGTGCAGCAAGTGGTTAAATCAACTTTTTTTTTTTTTTTGGTGATGAAACATCCATAGGACTCAATAAACATAATAAAGCTTTGGTTGAGTCTATGCTAAGAGAAAATACTTTAGAACTAAAGCAAGCCAATTGAAGGGAAGTCCATCACTGAGTGGAATTTTGGGGCTTCTGTAAAGATGCACGTCACCATAAAAACCATCCCCGCATGCAGCCAGAGGACGGACAGAATTAGTTTGTGGGCTTGCAAGTGTCCTACTTAAGGTGGCTGTCAGCAGGCCTTTTGGCTCATCCAAGTGTCACAGAAATAGAGACTGATGTGCACATGCCTGTCTGTCTGTCTGTCTGTTTGTGTGTATGTGAACTCCAGCATCACCCAGGTCCAGTGAGACGGAAGTACAGCTCATGTTCCACCATATTTCTTGATGACAGCACTGTCAGCCAGCCCAACCTCAAATACACCATTAAATGGTAACTGCAGGAGTGTTTATGCCAAACATGAAAGAACTCGTTAACTCATTTGTAATCCCTCATGTTTAGGCTTTTTTTTTCCTCTTGTCGGTCTCAGTGTAAAATGAGCTTTTATCTTCCTGCTTTGTCTCTACAGTGTAGCCCTCGCAATATACTACCACATAAAGAACAGGTATGATGAATATTTTTTCTTTTTCTCCTTTTTCACTGTTAAATTAGACAGTTCTGCTGCAAATATCATCACTAGAGTTTAACAGAAACAGTTAAACTTTTGCAAAAGAAAGAAATTTTGAATCTCAGTGATAATATTTCTGGTAAAATAGAAGTTAAAAAAACAACAACAACAACAAAAATCATTGATAAATGTCATCACTTCTGGCCCCCAATGTTTTTATTGAGAAGTCAGTCTCTGTAGTTACTGTTACATTCAGTCTGATGGCTGATGAATCCACATGAAACATGAGTAAACTGAGCATCATGCTGGAAAGACATTTCTTTTTCAGGTGTGTAAAGATGCCAGTTTCCTTGCACTTAAAGGGATAGTTCACCCAAAAATAAGAAATTCAGTCATTATCTTCTCACCCTTGACTGTAGGGCGAGTAAATTTCTTTTAGTCCACTACAACAACACTGCTGGAGTTTTACAGGAAAAGGATGTTGCGCTAATCTCCCAAACAAATGAAGAAAACGTAAAATGTCTTTTTCCTGTGAGGCTCCAGCAGTGTTTTGTGGACTAAAAAACATCACCCAGCCTTCCTGCAAGAATGAGCAGAAAATGACTGAATTTTCATTTTTGGGTGAACAATCCCTTTAAAGTTTACACTTGTGAATGAAATTCACAACTTGTTTCGAGCCACTGAAGAAGTCATACAGATTGTCGGCCTTTCTAGATTGTTTGACTTGGATTTGAACATAATTCTGAATGATTTGGGAGTTAAAAATCTGAAATGTGTTTAAATGGTACCAAAATCAAGACAAATAAAACATGCAAGCAGCCCAATGTGGCTGTTTAAGGGACATTAATGATGCTATCATTATTATCATATCTCATAAATGTGCTTAGTCATGAACGGGTGGTGTTTATCAAATAAAATAAATGCTTTTAGTTGAATTTGACTCATAAAAAACCTGACGGAACAATGTTTCTGAGAAAAATATCAGTACATTTTTGCAGATAAGCAAACCTGATTTGTTTATTAGCACGTTTCATTCCGTTTGGAAGCACAACATGCGGCACTGCCATGGAAGCTGCAGCCACAAAAACGTCAACGCAGGTGTTTTTTAGTTGTGTTTCCTTTCCTCGTTAAACTCAAGCAGCAGCATTCTGGAGAAGCTGCCGTCGATCAAGATGCACTTTGGATATTTATACTAAAAGTGTGTTACAAAAGTTCAGCCAACTGGAATTAAAAGCCAGGAGGAGGTTTTCGGCATCTTTCTGCATCTATATTTGGAATCCCACACAGCTGTTTGAAGTGCACGTTAGTGCCCATAAATGGCTCATTGACCAGCAAATATCTTTGAGGATGAAGTCATATTTTAAACAAAACGAGTCTCCTGCCATCTGTTTTGTATTTCTATCTGATACAACCTGATGTCCCTCCTCCCTGTTTGTCATTCCAGAGATATCGATGGAAGAATGTTATTAGACATTTTCGATGAGAAGCTGCACCCGCTCTCGGTAAGGTCTAAACGGAATATAAATTTCCATTATGTGCAAGCTGTAGAGCTGTCAGGAGTCCTCAGCGAGACAGCCACACGAGCTAATGAGCGGCACATAAGCCCTCATGCATCAGACAAGAGGGAAATCTGTCGAGTAATCTCCGGCGCCGTCTGGATTGTTCACGTGCATTTTCACATCAATTGTTGTGTTTTACAGTTTCAGGGTTTCAATCAAGAAATTTACATAACCTCTTTGCCTGCTGCTCCACAAATCCAAACCCTACAAAGCAGTCTATTCAGAGTGAATGCTCATTTGTCGGAAAACGTCTTTGTGAGCAGCTTGTGTTTTATTTTTGGTAAACAATCAGAGCAAATGTTCGTTTTCATTCTGTGTGTTGTTGAATGTAGAAGTTGGAGGTTCCGCCTGACTATGACAAACACGACCCTGAGCAGAAACAGATCTACCGCTTTGTCAGGACGCTGTTCAGCGCCGCGCAGCTCACCGCTGAGTGTGCCATAGTCACACTGGTAAGTGTGTGTGTGCGTGTGTGTGTGTGTGTGTGTGTGTGTGTGTTTCTCTGCTGACACCAGGAGGGAGTGTTGCTTTCTGGTTCTCTCTCTGCCCTCTGTCGTGTCATGTGCTGTGTTCTTTCTTTCGTCTTCCTCTTGGACTCTTTTCTCTCATTTATTTTTGGAACCCGTTTCTGCCTATTTAATCACATGAAAAGCTCAAGATACCAATCTGCAGATTGTGTCACCGAATGGTGAAAATTCTCACAGCAGAGGTGAGAAAATCAGATGGTAACTCAAGAACTGTAATAAGATCAGTTTGATCTGTGCAAATCCCCTTTTTGAATCACATTGATTTAAAGTATTTTTGTGTCTGTAGCCAAAATATAGTTGGTGCTGAAGTGTACAGTAGCCTTCTATGACCTCTGTGTTTCTAGAGCTGAGTATTGGCACGAAAATTTAATTACAGGTACCAATAACGATTCTTTTTTCGATACCAATTTTATCTCATCTGTTTTTGTCCACCCTGTCTCTGCTTGTAATCTGGTGTTTTTCCTGCTTAACACAAGAGTACAGCCAGTCAAATAGTCTTAGATCTTGGCACAACAAGCATGCTGCATGTGTATTGGCTCACTGATGCTGATGAGATTCACACCTTTGGTCATTCTGTGAGGGGAAATCTGGTCAGAGGTGAGCCGAGGCAGTGAGGAGGTCAGGAGACGAGAAGATGTCCCGAGCAGAGACATTTTATTGACGGACTTGATGCACCAGGGAGAGTTAGTGACATACACTGTGAACCAGGTGCTGTGCCACGTCAAATCTGAGGCTGTCCTGCGTGCAAACCGTACTTCAGACCTTCCCACATGTCTGCGAGTCAGTCTGCTGCCACGATCAGAAATCTAAACAGTCTCACTTTCAACCTTGGGCAGCCCGCATGAGCTGGTATTGATATGAAAAGACAACTACACGACACTAGACTGAACCCCGTCCTACTTACAGACAGGGAGGCCTGAAAAGAAAGGCTGAAAGAGGGAAATTTCCTCCACACGTTCGGCACCAAATTTTAATATCTGACATTTTTTGATACTCAGTGGCATTGAGTCATTTCCGTTGGTACCGTAAAAGTATTGAAGTTCAGTACCCAGCCCTTTATGCTTCTTCGTGTATTTGACGTGAAAGCAAGAACTGCTTCACTCCCCCTTTTCTGTCCTGTTTCTGTTGTGTCTCTCCTCCTCTGACTTTTTATTTCCTGAGCATTTGTTTTGTGGAAACTTGAATATCCTGATCTAAATTAATACAGGACAAGGTCAGTGTACTGAAGCTGTTTTTCCTTTACTTTTTTTGTAGCTTATTTATAGTTTCCCCTCACTCGTATCACCCACATGCAGGAAATGAACTCTCTCTCCCTCTCTACTCATCTGCCCAGAAACATGTCTTTTCACACTTTGTTGCTCCGGCTGACACGTGTGTCTCTGGAGAGCGGGAAGTGCAGGATTAATGTGGTTGGCCTGGTGGCCTAGTATTGAGTTACTCTGCTCACTGACAGATGCACACGCGTGTGAAGTGCATGCGTGGGTTAGTGGGTGAGTCCTCGTGAGAGTGATGGGAAAGCAGGCACACTGATGTAAAGGGACCGCAAATGTTTCTGTGTCTTCTTCCACGTACGAGCACACTTTTTCAAAAATACGCCGGTCTTCACAAGCTCACACGTGCTCACAAAGACACAGAACACAACTTAGCACATGTTCAGCCTCTTTTTGGGCCCACGGAATGGAGTTTGGCATGCTGTCAGTGATTGATGGTTATGGGGCTAGCTTTGCTGGCACGGCTATATTAAGACAGAGGAGTTGAGATGGAAGCTGGACGTCTTCCTGTTCATTTTGATGTGATGAAGAATGATGAAGAAGCCAGACACCTGGAAAGTGTGCATGTCTCCTTTTGTGGAGATGAATCATTGCATAATATTTCCAGTAGAAGGCACCAAGAATTGGACACAGACAACATATTGTGACATGCAGCCACAGCTTCACAGGTCAAACTCCACCATTACCAAAGTCACTTCAGGTCATCCACTGGATGGTCTCACAGAAACATTTTAGTATCGAAACATTTACTTCTTTAGCCTAACTGTAGACATTCTGTATTAGACTGATAATGCTGCTGCTGCTGCTGCATTTTATCCTTCACCTACACCAACTATGGAGGACAACAAGGGTGATTGAAATTGTGATAAAGCATTTCATTAACTAAAAACTGATTGTACAATTATAAACAGGGATTAATAAATTAGCTTGCAAATACATCAATTAATCCATAAATAAAAAGAGGAATTATTAAAAGAACTCATAAATAAAACTTTAAAACAGCAAATAAGAACATCATTTAAAAATAAATTAATGAATTCTAAAACATATGACTGAATTTGAAATGGATTAGAAAAATTCCGTTTTAGAAACAGAAATAAATAATTGGATTCACAACCTGAATTAAGAATGCAGTTTTTAACCGTGCATTTAAAAGGACATTTCCTTTTCTCATTTCCATGTCCAGGCTGCTGCTTGTTAAATTGTTCATCAGTCGATTTGCAAGTCATTCACCCTCTTTGTTTAGACTTTCCATGACACTTTTGGCCTTGAGCAGGTAAAACAAGGTAAAATTATTTATTCTGTTTTTGAAACTGATTTTTCAAATAGTTTTTTAAATTCAATTATTTTGGAATTTGTTAACATATTATCAAATTATATACTTCTTAACTGTTTGAAAGTTTCATTTTTAAAATTATTTTCATAATCCCTCAGTTTTTTTATGGGCTAATTTATGTATTTGGAAACTAAATTATTAGTTCCTGTTTTCAATCGTACAATTAGTTTTTTATTAAAGAAATGCTTTATCATAATTTTTGTGACCCTTGTGGTCCTCCATACCAAGTGCATCCTGCACAGGTAATAAATAATGCATGAAGACCAGGAAGAGAGTTAGTGCACGCTGTTATTACCGGCTCAGGACATTGTGAATTATTTCAGTGTGTGTTTTACTGCTTACTGTAATGGGATACACCACATGTGGAGATTAAATGTAAGATGCTCCATAACAGTGCACGGTAGTTAAAAACAACAACCAGTCAGTGATGTGATCATTCATTTATTAATCTATGAACAACTGACTGAACCACCAACCTTAAATCAAGTGCTTGGTGCCTTTGCTTCCCATTGTTATGAATAATAGATGTGATGTTGACACTCTCTTATCAGAGCAGCGTTATTCTTTGAAAGATGAAAATAGGACGTTGTTTAATCGGTGCTAATCATTTTCTTATTCAAACATTTAATCTAGTGGGAGCAGTCTTCAAGTGCGTCTAATGTTAGTTGGACCTAACCTCTTTCAATGGAGACCAGTCTCTCTGTTAAGCACCAAATCTGTGACATTGACCCAAAAATCACTAAATGAAACCATTTGGGTTCAGTCTGCACATGGGCACGGCTTCTGTTTGCCAACCACACTGCCTCTGGATTCTGCGTTGTGCTCGTTTGTGTAGTTTTCCCTCTGTGCTGTTGCTTTCATAATGCTCAGCATGTGGTCTGGCTCTCATTTCATGCGGGCTTTCTTCTTCTTCTCTTTGCTGCCCGCTGCTAGATGAGTGTATATTTGGTGTCTGTTGGCAGGCTCTTTTCCACAACAGGGATAGGTTAGCATTGCCTGCAGGCACAGAGCACATCCCGGCATGGCTTGTCCAATTAGCCACATGAGTTGTGCTTGTGGGCTGCAAACTAGGATGAATATATATTTTCATTTCTTTTCACTACGTCTCCCCTTTTTTCGCCCCCTCCGATTGTCTGAACCACAAAGTCACATTCTGTGTCTAGTAATTAAATGGTAATCATCATCATCCTTTAGGTCTGCGTATGTTTTTTAGGCACATCATACTGACAGCTCTGCCTCTGTGCATATTCACACAGAATTATAATAAGCTGAATGCACTTCACTCTGAAATGCAGCATCTCTGCAAACCACATTTTTTATGTCTGACTTGTCATCTGAGATGACAGTTTTTGAGGCTTTGAGCTTCTGGAGTTGGTCTGAATTCAGTTGAGCCTGCAGTAAATTTAATTTATGGAAAATCAGCCAGAGGAAAATTGTTGTAGCAAGAATAAGATTTCTTGTTTGTATAAACTATGGACTGTAGAAGTTAAATATTCATTAAGATGATTAAATAGAAATACAAAGTCCATACTTAAAACTGAAATTAAAACAAAGTTTAATTAAAATGCATTGTTAAATGCAAAAAGCTGAGAGCTAAAATATTATATGCATATGTTTGCTGTTTTATTACAGAGAGAAAAACCCTTAAATTCTGCACGTGAATTTTTTTAATTTATTAAGAAGAGTCTGGTGGATGTTAAATCACTATAAGGTATATTGTAGCTTTCGATGGAAGGCTCCACATGCAGCGGATCACTGCAGCTTTCATGTTTGACAACGACTTTAAAATCAAACAGAATACATTCTCTGTCGGGAACAAAGTGATGATCAATGGATCAGAAGAATCAGCTTCTGCAGCATTAGTCCAGCTTGTGAGGAACAGGTGCCTGCGGCTCAGCATGCTTTTTGATTCGTAGACTGTGGGAACTGTGCCAACTGAGAAAGAGGAAGAAATGGAAATGGGGAGAGAAGTGGAGAGATGGAGTGTTTCGATTCACATATATATTTTAATGAGTAAGCTCCGGGGAAGCTGGATTTCACCAGCTTCTGACAACTTGTTATTGTGGTTTTGGCCTGGAGGGGATGTATGCAGGAGAGTGCTGAGCAGGAAGGCAGCAAACCGACTCTCTGCAGACGAATGCAGACTGAGAAAGAGGACAGGTTAAACACAGAATCAAACAGGAGGACATGCTCATTACATACGCTTTGGATAATATATTAATACAAGATTATGTTACTTTGTTGTTGAAATGTTATTATATGGAATAAAAGGAAAAATCCACGGGGATCTTTCATGTGACGTGTCTTTGTCTAAGGTGTACTTGGAGAGGCTCCTGACCTACGCTGAGATCGACATTTGCCCTGCCAACTGGAAGCGCATCGTGCTCGGAGCCATCCTCCTGGCATCGAAGGTCTGGGACGACCAGGCGGTCTGGAACGTCGACTACTGCCAAATTCTCAAGGATATCACTGTGGAGGACATGTGAGTTGCTGGACGCACATCCTAATTGTTGCATTTTATTGATGGTGAGGTTGTCAAAAGTGCGCAGAAATGCAGAGCTGATAGACCGAGGTCAGTTTGCTGAGGGACAGTTACGATAAAGGCTAGCAGCAGGAGCCAGTTTTGTTTATGTTGCCATCGTATGAAGGTGGTGGTGAATGTGTTTTATTCTCCTGCACTTCAAACATCGGTTTACTCAGACTTACTGCAAATCTATTGAAACATAAAAACAAAATAAATTGGCCCAAGTTGATAAATTAACTTCATCATTTGTTGGTTTGTGGGACAATTAGAAATTTTCATGTCACGATTATCATGACCAAAATAATTGTGATACACAATATTATTGTGATTAAAATAATAATAATAATAATAATAATAATAATAATAATAATAATAATTTTAAAAAACAATCATTAAAAATGTGAAAAAATCTAAATATATATTAATAAATTAGGTGAACATTAAGAAATTAAAAAAAGAAGAGAAATGCAATAAAACATACTGTAATCAGTTCACCTCGCGACCTTTATCGAGCAATGTTCATAGGGGGAACATCTTGATTTAAAAAAGTAAAATAAATAAATAAGGTAATGATAAATTATGAGATATCCCTGCATAAATAAACAATAAATCAAAAAATACTTCAAGAGTAAGTCTACTCTGTATAAAGTTCAGCTTGTGTTGCAGCGTTTGCTGTAATAGTGAGGATTACATGAAGTTATTCATAGCTGACACATCATTTCACGATTAATTTAAGTTCACCACGATTAAATTATTGTGAGAGTTTTTTATCACAATTAGCACTAAAAATGGTAAGTGTCCCATCCGTAGTGCAATTAAGTCCAAGAATATAAATAAGCATTTCAACAAAACACAGAGCAACTCACTCTTATAACGCTTCTATAAAAAGTGAGATACATTTTTATTTTTAACGATGGACAAACTTTTGGGAATTTCCTGGCTGGAAATGTGCTGTGCAATAGATGCTCAGATGGAAACCGGGTGGAATTCTGAGAATTGCAGTATGGCAAAAGTTGTGGAGGGAGCTGGCATCACTTCTCACTTGACTTCTTTTCCTTTGTGAGCCGCAATGATCTCATGACGGACAGAACAGTTCCACCAGCTGTAAAAGGAAACCGCTGTCCTTGTGTAGAAGGAGCAGAATCACATGGCCGAATATGTCAAACCATTTAAATGGAATTAGCATTGCTGCAGCGTCTAGCAACAAGAGTGCTCCATTGATAAACCACGTACGGTGTTTTGTTGCTTTTGCTGGAAAATGCAGTTAACAGTAAAACAGTTCATTTCCTCTTGATCGATTCTCTCAGCTCTCCTAAAATGACTCACTGTCTTCTCTCAGCCATAGTTACGTATCATTCCTACAACTATTGTCTTTATCTTTGGCCCCATTGGGTAACTAACATTCAGGCATTTTCCATGCTGAGAATAGTCTGCGCTTTTCAGTCAGCCTTGAGTTGAAGAGGTGTAGAAAGTCAAACGTGTGGCGGTCTGGACATGTTTAGAGTGACCTCTGCGCAGTCTGTCGACACCTTTTACTGCTCCTTGCTGTTGCTGCTCGGACTTAGGATGAACTATTGCCAGTTAAAAAGTTGCTGTCTGCTCTTTGTTAGAGCGTACAGGTAAAAATCAAGCACCGTCTGAGTCTCTATCAGTTGTTCTTGCGTCTTGCCCGATGAGGATTTGGTATAAATCCACACACTGTATCGTGTCGTCACGCTTTAAACAAGACTGAATAATCGAAGCAGCAGCTCACAACAGGCTGTGGCAGGATGGGATCATATCTCAGCTAAGGGGCGTCGTTTGACATATTATGGCCTGGATTATTGCTTTTGTGGAACTGTCACCTCATGTGGCAATATGTTGGTTACAGACTCAAATCAGCATGTTCACAAAACGCTGTTGAGCTGTTGTTCTTGTAGTATGCACAAAGTGGAAGTAGGTTGCGACAACCAACTAGCTTAAAGACTAACTTATCCTGCTGCTGCCCTGCTGGCTTAACCCAGCCTAGCCGACTTTAATCAATCAAGTTTGTCACATGTGATCATATGAGGTTCAGTGGCTTTTGTTAAGTGCGGCTGCAGGACGAAACAGTGTGCACGGCGCTCTGCGTGGTGCTGCAGTGACTGATGGACGAGACCCCGACGAGGGCTCAGTCCACGGGTCCATAGTTAAGCCAACACAAAGATCAGTTGATTCGGAAAGTTTCCATTTTGTTGTAGGGCGGTATCCAGTTTTGTTACATCTTTAAACTTTCCCCAAATTAAATCCTGCCATACGGTTTTGGACAGCCCCCAACAACTGTGGCCTACTTATTTTATTTTCATTTAAACCAACACACCACAAAACACTGTGTTTTACACGATTACATTGAACTAATCACGATGAAATCACCAAATAATCATTTTTAGTGAACAGCAATGAAACACATCACAATGTAGCTTTCTTTTTCTTTCTTTCTTTCTTTCTTTTTTTTACAGGGTCAGTGCTTATTAATGAACAATTTTGTGTATATGCCAGAGTTGGCCAAAAGGCTGGTTTACATCTGTAGTCCCTGGCCAGATGTTACAATAGGCTCCTTAAAAGAGAATAACACAACAACTTGAGGGGGAAAAAAAGACAGTGATAAGATCCACGTGTAGAAAATCATGTAGTAACGTACAACATTCGTCCCAAACGAAAGAAACAAACAAACACTTATCAAACACAGTTTACTGGTTCATTTAGTTTAATGCTTCGGTTGTAACGAAAGGGGAGCTGACAGCAAACTCTCCAAGTTCTTCAAATATGTTGGCGTGATTTGCTTAACTGCCGGTGTTCGTAACGTTACCTTTGGTGAGCGTCATTCTGCGGCGTCTCCTGCATAGAAGCTTGCTTGTATCATTCATGTGTCTCAAATGCAAAGTACTTCCAAACAGGTATATACTCTATTATCTTGTTACTGCCCAACCCTATTTTGTAACAGTTGAAGCAGTAAATTGTGAATGTCTAAATGTGTTGGGACATGAGAGGAGAAAAGTGGGGCTGAAAACAACGAGATTGCTGGATTTGAGCCGTTTGTTTTATCATCGCTCCTGAAGACCTGATGATGCAATGAACATGACTTTTACTGAGTATCAGGTGTGACCTAAAAGGTTCTTACTGAAGCAAAAGAGATGTCTGAAGTCTTTTTAGGATTAAACTTAGAATGTATGGAATGGCTTACTGTAAGACGACATCATCGATCGCAAACTAGATCACCATTGCTGTGCGTAAGACCGGGAAGAAGCATTTGGAGCATGAGGACCGGCCGCTCTGCCCCATATACCACATCCGTCTCAAATCCACAGGAATCTTGGCCGGCTATTCTGAGGGGGAACACGATGCTGCAGACGTGTTGCCTCTGCCGCGACCTCCGGCCTCTGCTGCGTGCACACTCTTCTGCACCAGTGGCTCTATATTCTCGTCCTGGGGCACAGATTTTACCGAGCAGCGACAGGTGTAATCCGCCGGTCTGGGACTCTTTCCAACGAGAGCAGCTCAGCATGTGGTTCTGCTTTGCTTCCATACTGCAGGTTATTGGACCGTGACTCAGGGCTTGACCAGAGATTTCCTCGAAAGATCAATTTTAGCCTTTAGCTGAGTCCTCCTTTCACCCTCCAACGGACTCAAGTGGCTGTGAAATAGCTGCAGGGGAGTCTGGGAAAAATTATGAGGAGCAAAAAAAAAAAAAAAAAAAAAAAAAAAATCCAAAAAAAGAAATGTGGTGAGAGAAAAGAGAAAAGATAAGAAGAGCTGAATGAGTGCCACGGCGATATAAAAAAGAAGCAGCGTTATTAGGCAGAGTTGGGCAACAGCGGGGTCTAAATTTAGCTTGTCTGTTGCTGCATGCCTGTAAATGTGCGTGGGGGAAGAACAAAGGCTAGGAAGAAAAGATGGATAGAGCTTCTTATGGAGGTTACAGTGTAGAATGAATCGGTCACGACTGAAGACAGACAGATGAAAGCGGCTGTCAGCGCGCCGCAGAAGAGATCACAGAGCTGTGCAGCCTTAGACGATGCATGACAATGGCATTTTCAGGATGTGGGATTAATATTCGTTTTTTTAACACATAGAGCTCAGAGCCCTTTTGCTGAGATACCCTTGTTTCTTGTTTTTAGGATGAGGAAAGGCTTATGCTTGGTGGGTGGACTGGGGCTTTGCTTGGTGAATGTGTACTGGCACCGCACACGTGAAAATAACACCCACTGTCTGTGTGAGGTGATGGATTTGCCAGGAGTGTCTCATGAGCCCTCTCCAGTCTTTTTCTCCTCTCCAGGCTCTTGAAACATAATGTTTTGTTCGTAGACACACCGTTTATTTTCTGTGATCTCTGTAACTTTCTCTCAGTCCCAACCCGATCTGGTTCAAAGCTGAACACGGGGTATCAGATTCGCGTAGCTCGACTCACGCATAGTCTCTCTTGTCGACAACAGGAATGAGCTGGAGCGCCAGTTTCTGGAGCTGCTGCAGTTCAACATCAACGTGCCGTCCAGCGTATACGCCAAGTATTACTTTGACCTGCGCTCTCTGGCTGAGGCCAACAACCTCAGCTTCCCCCTGGAACCCCTCAGCAGGGACAAGGCCCAGAAACTAGAGGTGAGGAGTGCACGCACAAATAACCGACAGCTCATACAGTAAACATTAGAAAACTATCTGGAAATCCAAACCAATTTAATGTGGCCTGAGGAAGTGGAATACAATGAACCAAGGCCAGCATGGTAATTATTATTTTAAACTGCCTGGGCTCCACACACACATGCACACGAACGCAGACTGCAGATCATCTGCTGGATGAAGGACAGGGTGCAGGGTGCAGTGCTGAGTAATTAGCTTCACTGCCTCCACATCTGTCCCTCCCTCCCTCTCTGCCTCACTGCCGTTAGTGTTTCGAAACACATTTTAGCAGCAGTTTGTGCTCAGATAATGTAAGTGGATGCATCATTGCCTGTTTGTTTTTTTTCCCCTGTTATAAAGACTGTTTGACAAAAATAGACTTTGGCGTAGCAGGAAAAGCAAATCTACACTTAATGAATTTAACTCAGAGTGAACTCAAAGTGCAGATCCCACCAGTTCATCTGGGGGCATGTGGGCGGGACACAGAAGGTGCCGTTCAGGTTGTGTGTCCAGCACCGGCTGCATGTGATTGTTTGTCACATTACTACTGATGGGTATCGTTAAGATTTTAATGGTACTAGTCCCTTTACCGATACTGCGTTATCAGTTTAGTACTTTAATGGTACTCTTATTGGTTCGGGTTTATTTGACCTTTTTAAGAGAAAAAATCGGGAAAATTAAGAACAAAATAAACAATTTGCTCTATTGTCTTGTACCATATGATACTAGTCAGCTGGATGTTTGGCTATGAATTCATGAATTCTGTCTAAAATGGTGAAAGCGTCATCCAAACTGTTGTTCAGAAAATAGCCAAATTAGTAGCTTCATTTCTGGGTATGATTACACTTGAGTGTGAGTATTTCTGGATGACAGTTTGAATGATGCTGTCACCACCTCAGACAGAATTCATGAACTCACAGCTGCACAACTAACAGTTAGTGACCCATGTTTGTATAATCCTGTATGCGATGTACTTGAACGAGATCTTTTAAAACGCCAGATGATTCTTCAGAGTGAGAAAGAAAGTCCATGAATGTGACTTCCTGTAACCTGAATAAAACTTTAAAGCATTTCCTGGTCGGCCTGAGTCACTTCTGATAGAGTCTTTCTAGCAGCAAGTGTTTCTTTGTTTGTTTTTCGCAATAAAGACAGCAACTCCCACAATCCCGCGCACTTGAAGATGCCATCAGTTTAACATTTTAGCTCCAGTAACAGCAAATTTACTGTCGATCAAAAAAGTATTTGCACAGTTTGTACGGGGTTAATGTCAGTTTAAACTATGTTATGGAAGTACAAGATTGTCTGTCAGTGGACTTAATGTTGACTCAAGGACATGAAACTTCTTTTATACAAAGATGTGACACTGCCTGGGAGAGTAAACCAGGAATTCTAACTGTTAAACCATGGTGGACCTATTTACTATACACTGTTCTTTATAACACGACCTGTCATCAAAATTGGGTCAAATAGCTCCTTTATGTCTTGTTTTAGTTTGATTGAGAGACACCAGTAGCATAAATTACATCCTGTATGTTGAAGAGAAGTAAGGAGTCAGTGATCAACAGCAGAAGAAGCAAATATGATTTACTGTGACCACAAGAGGTACCTGAAAAAAACAAAAATGTGCAGCCAATGGTGGTCGGATTAGCTGCGGACAGAGACACACATTTACATGCACACAACCAAATACGTGATCCGGAAGAAATTAAATATTTCCTGTGTGCGGCATCTCATCTGTGCCTTGTTTTCACTTGCAGGCCATCTCACGGTTGTGTGATGACAAGTACAAGGACTTGAGGAAACAAGCCAAGAAGCGTTCGGTGAGTGCGGACAACCTGACGGTGGTGCGGTGGTGCCCAGCCATCATTTCCTAACACTGACCGCCTGCAGCACGGGGACAGAACTGTCACACATACTGTACTGTATTCCTGCCTGGTGAGCAGGCAAAGTAGGTGGGCAGCAGTCCTGTGGATCAGTGGGTCTGTCTGGAATACACAGTACACACAAACACACGCACGCACACACTCACACGATCTAGCACTTTTCTCAAGTGTGACTGCACCCTCTCTGGTGGTTGTACATAAAAGAAGTCCCACTGGCTGCCTGCACTGAACCAAACAGAGCTGAGCGGAACCAAACTGAAGTGTGTGAGTGAAAAGTTGATGGAATGAAGATCCTGACTGCCGAAGAAAAGAGGAGGCCAAGCAGAAACACAGCTGGCAATATGAGAGACTGTGTGAAGACGTGGAACAAGCTTAATGTGAAATGTAACAGATAACAGCGACGACAGCGTTCCATAATTCCCTCCGAGGCTCGACTGGCCCGCGAGGTTGATCGAGGGAGGCCGTGTACATTCCTTTCATTTTAATCTCCTGCTTCAGTTTCTTTGCTGAAGCGCAAGATAATATTTTTGACAGCTTACAGGCACATTTTCAAACTTAAGAATGCTCAGTTCCTCAATTTGTGTCAGTGTTTAGTTGGTGTTCATGTGTCGTTTTGCATTCCCATCCAGCAGAAGCCCCTGCTGACAGATTCAAGCATACACAGAGCAAAGACATTGCATTCCACTGTTCACAGCTGATACATTTCACTGGGCTACGTACAGTATCATGAGCCTATATTCAAGGACACTGTAGCCATCTATCTAACAGAGGCGCTCATTCCGCGCTAACATCGAAAAAGGCAAGTTAGTGTTTAGCTCGAGGCCACTGTGACAGGACCTGGAAGTTCAACTTGTTCTGTTAAAGTTACAGAACAGCTTCATTTCCATCAACGTTGTCCAGCCACTGTTTAAGTACAGCTATCGACTTCAAGCAATATTCCCGCATTGCTTTACTCGCTGGGAAAGAATGCGGTGAAACGTGCATTCTGGGGGAGAAACCGGACTGAATGACAGCGGTCCACCACTCCGTCAGACGTGAGACATACTGTAGAGCGTGTGTTGTACTTAATTCACTGCCATTGTCCTGACCTGTGGTGCCTGTAATAAGCTAGTTTAACACTTCTCCCCTTTCTACTGGTGGAATAGAACAAAATAACTGAAGTTTTTTTTTTTCCTTTAACATTTTATATGGTTCTTCCAGCTTACAAAGTAACAGCACAAACAGAATATTGACCCTTAGGAGCCACTGAAAGCATAATTCTTGCAGGTTGTTTTTTTTTGTTGTTTTGGAGAGGACCGAAATGAATGAAAAAGCATTAAGTGACGATTCAAATACTGCTTACAAAAAGATAGATTGTATACATTTTGCTAAATTTGACTGTACAGTGTAAATAACAGCGCAAGTGTGCAAAATCTGTAGACTGAGGTCGTACTGTAAAAAAAAAAAAAAAACCAGAATGATGTTAGAGTATTTATATTGGATCAGTTTTACATGAGGGGGAAGATTACTATGTTTGATTCCTTGTTCCTGTTACAAATCAAGTAAAGACAAAAGTGAAGTATTAAGATATAAATGGGAGACACCACTTAAGATTTTTGTCTGTGTTCTTGTTACGATGTTTTCACACTGCAGAAGATGCCAAGTGTTACATACTGTATATGCTACGTAGATAATACAAGACAATTCAGGCTTATTTTACGGTTTGTAATCATCTCTACATCTTTGTAAAAAAATTTTTTTTTTTCAGGACTTTTTTTTTTTTAAACACACTCGGTGAAAGCAATGCCAGAATCATGAGTTTTAAAGTGGTGATGCCTGTTTTTTATGGAGCCTCGTGTCTGACAAAATGTAGTAAAAAGTTTTCAGGCAGTCAGAAATGCAGTGTCAGGTGTGTGTGTAGTGTGGTAGTAATTTTATAATTAAAGTAGGATGTAAATGTCTTTTGGTTTTATTTTCCTTCCGCCTTCAATCAGTTTGTTTAAAAAAAGGCAAAAAGTTTTATATTTTATTTCTTTACCACATTAGCTGATAAAGAAAAATAAATTCTAATTTATTTCACTTTCATCTTTCACCAGCTCATTTGGGTTTTTTTGCCCGCGTCATTTTCCTAATTATTTGGTCTTGGTCCAC
>JAQLOL010000013.1:17125077-17138727 GCA_029783665.1 Naso thynnoides
CTTTATCCACTTGCTGTTTCATCTCATAGGGTTATATTTCTTTCTCTTCCCCGCTACGTCCGCATCCATAATTTTTTGTGTTTTGAATGTCATCCACTTAGTCTCAACCTCACCTGTGTGATGTCTTCTGCCGGGGGGAACAGACCTACTGCAGCCCAGACTTGTTCCAAAACAACCAAAACATCAAAATAAATCCAGAGGGCGGAGCTCTGCAGACATTATGGCTCATGTATGGAGGCCCAGAAGTAACTGGAAAATGCTTCTCACTCTACCTTTAAGACGATGAAACCTTCTCTGATCCCTTAGGACTGCTGCGGTCTTTCACAGGTGCCGACGGGAAAAAAAGGTAATCACCCAGCAAAAACCTTGTGATGAACAATGTGGTCCAAATCGGGAAATGATAGAGTCTCTCATTCTGCATCAGCATGTTAGTTGTTTCCACATTGCTGATGTGTAAATGAGGAACAGCTGTGGGATCAGGTGGATGCAATGAGGTAATGACTAAGGCGAGAAATTTCCCAAGTGGAGTCTGCTCGACAGGAAGGGAACAGCAGGTCTGAAATTAAAGACTAGTTAGTTTGCCTCCATGATTGAGGCTCAGATGCTTTATGAAAACTATAACTGCTGCTGTCTTTGGACTTTAATGCAGCATTTGTGACTAAAATCAGTTGGAGCAGATGACACAAAATGAGGCCAAAAAGTTCTCCTCTTCTCTTTCTTACAGATCCGACTTTATTCACTCCAGTATTGTAACTGACGAGAAAGGGTGGTGGGTTTAAAATAAAATAAAAATCTTAAAAAAAACAAGAAGGACATATCTTTAGCTTATTAAAGTTTGAAATAGCTGACTGTTTCAGCTGCATCTGATATCACTCCAGGACAAAAACTTCTTTAAACGGTTGATGGCTGATCGCTGAATGTAATCAGTGTAAAAACACACTAGATAAGATTTCCATTGTGTCTACGCCGCCATAAACAAGACCAGTGTGACTGAACTTAATGACAAAAAATGAGGCTGACGTTACACTCAGGATATGGCACTAACCATTACCGCAACAGAATGAGCTATGAAAGGACTTTTGTATGTTGTTTTGTCAAAATGAAATAAAAAAACAAAAATGTAAAAACAGAGCAAAACAATGAATAGGTTCGAGGTATAGTTATCCTTACTCATCTGCTTAATGGAGTGAGTGAGAACATGTTCTCCTGTCCAGCAGTAGGTTTAAACTCTTTTATCAAGTTCAATGTAAATGAACAAAGTATAAAATATTCTGAGACCCCAAGTGATGTTAATTATCTCAAGTATTTTCAAGTCAGAAGGCTCAAGTCCAAGTGAAGTCACTGGGCATTGGTGCTAAAGTCCGAGTCGAGCTGTAAGTCTTTTATGATATTGCCAAGTCAAGGTTCAGGGTCAGAGTCGAGTCCAAGTCATGTGACTCGAGTCCACACCTCTGAAAATTACATTAACTATGATATCCAATGAGATCCAGTGATGTAAGCATAAAAAAACAAAATAACTTTTTTTTATGTATGAAAGCAGGTGATATGTTTGGAGGCAGTTATCATAACTGGGGGAAAATAACATGTTTTTTGTGTGTCTTACTGCAATCAGTGAAACTGAAAACAGCTGTAGATCATTGTCCTGCAATCAGTGAGAGAAGACATCAGATAGTACTGTTCAATACATGACGCTGTATTAATGCTGATGTGCTTATGTGTGGATTTGTGTGCTCTTATAGACATCTTAACATGCTGATATTAATATATCTCAAACTAGGAATTTATTGGTTATTGATTATGAGTCACCCTGTTTTGCTCAAACTGTGCCTCACTGAGCCGATGGTACATTGCAGTTTAGTGACACTGAAGAAGTAACAGTGCCAGTCCTTCTCCTCTTCATCTTCTCATCACATAGTTTTACATTTTGAATTAGTCCGTGGATTAACATGTCATGGGTGCACTGAGCTTTTTTCCAGGTCGATGAACTGTGTCGCTATAACAGTGCCAGTCACGTCGCTGAAGCGACAGTGAGAGCAGCAGTTTGCCGTGAGGCTGTACGTTTCCTGTTGGGGATTCGGTTCAGCTTCAGATTTAAATTTGTTTTTGTACAGCTTTGTTAAATTTTGGTTCGTTTTGGCCCACCTTTACTGTGTCAGTGAAACTCTCACTACCCTCATGTTGCATTGCACATTATCCATTTTAAACTTTACGTCCCCATTGCAAAACAGCTATCACCGCCCTTTATGGAATGTGAACACTGCGGTGCCCGCATAAATGAATTGCAGGTGTCAGTAATTTTCTCTCTTCTCAAAAGTTCAATTTCACACGCTACGTATTTTCAACAGAATCCATTATGTATTCCCAATCTGAGCCCTGCCATCCGTTCAAAACGAGCCATGAGGGATTCTTGCTGTGAGCCAGTATGGAAGTGCTAATGACCATTGATCTGTAGTGATTAGGAGCGAAGCCGAGCTTTAGCCATGCGTCCCACCAGAGACCTTGTCTGTGAGCATGGGGGGAGGCAGCATGTGAGTAAGGAGCTAATTTGTCCTCTGTAAAATCATCCGAAAGAGAGACCTGCACAATTATTATGCATGTGTTATAGTAAAGGATATAAGACAATTTCAAGTTTAGAATTAATCTCATTTTACTAAAAATATGAACATTGAAAATCAGGTTCCTTTATAATAATTTGCACTTTTGTTGTACTTTAGATGAATAATTAAACAGTTTTATTTCAAACCCATATTGTGACTATATAGTGGGTTCTTGTATTGCATCAGCTGTGGGAAAACATAGTTTAAAGCCTACTTACATTTCATGGGAGCTAATCCTCGGTCTGCATGTCTTCATTTCATCTTAATTCACCACTGAAGGATGCAACAGTAAGTATTTATATTTTTATGGAACAGCCGGTTCCAGCATGCTTGCCATTGTGCTTGAGAACCTTATACAGTAATTTAACGTAAGACAGGAGGCTTGTTACTTTCCTGTAAGGGCAACCAGCAGCACCAAAATATCTCTGCAATGCCAGGATGTGGACGTGCCTTTGGAAGTGTGTTAAGAATAGACCCACAATGGGGCTCACTCCTGTCTTCTGTTGTCTGAGGACAGACAGTTGTATGCAGGGGACAGAGGAAGAAGTATGTTGCATGGGTTGCTTCAGTCTTTTGGAGATTTTGGTGATTCACATTGCCAGGATGGATCCGATTGGGTTTACCTACCAGAACTTGACAAACAACACTCTATCTGATGCAGGCAATTTTCTTCAATCAACCTGGAGATAATTGGGCTTCTGAAAGCCACTGTGCCCTTTGAAAAGGGTGTAGGAGAAGTGGTTGGATAGAGAGTGTGATGCTGACTTATTAAAGGGTTTATTTTATGACCTGAGACTCAAAGACTAGAGGAGTTTGGAAGGTCTTGAGCATGACAAGGATGGGAGGATCAAGTGCCTTCGAGGTCATCTTTATCTCTGTCAATCACAGCATCACTTTAATGGGTGAGTAGACTTCACCGGTGCATTACCTGGTTTCTGATTCTGTTTGTGTGTATTTTGGCTTTTCTGTAGATCTATAAACCTCTGTGACATCCCAGACAGTTATTTTTTTGCTGATCTGTGGTCTTGAGTTTTTTGAAAAATTTGCTCTATACACACCTTAATTTATCAGTGATTGCCAAATCTACGTATTTTTTTATACCAATGTGTTTTTTTTTTCAGGGAAGATTTGGCTCATTGTGATGATCTTCCTCCGTATCCTCATCCTTCTCTTCGCTGGTTATCCTCTTTACCAGGATGAGCAGGAGCGATTTGTGTGTAACACCATTCAGCCCGGCTGTGCCAATGTGTGCTATGACCTGTTTTCTCCTATCTCTCTTTTTCGCTTCTGGATGGTGCAGCTCACAACCTTGTGTCTCCCCTACATCATCTTTATAATCTATGTGGTCCATAAGGTCTCAAATGGCCTCACTATTGACCTGAACTCTTCAAGTCAAGTCAAAGCCTTGCCGCTGTTCAAGTTTCACCAGCAGTCATTAAACAAGATGGTGGCTGAGCAAGGGCGGGTCCAGAGCTTCACAGGAGCCTACATCCTCCATCTGATGTTCAGAACCTTGCTGGAGGCAGGATTTGGGGCAGCTCACTACTATCTTTTTGGTTTCTACATCCCCAGGAGGTTCCTGTGCCACCATGCTCCATGCACTACCCAGGTGGACTGCTACATCTCCAGGCCAACTGAGAAGACCGTTATGCTCAACTTCATGCTTGGCGTGGCAGCTCTGTCCCTTTTCCTAAATGTGTTGGATTTCATTTGTGCCATCAAGCGCTCTGTGATGCAGAAGAGCAAGAGGAAAATGATGGTGGAGAAGATCTACGAAGAAGAGCAGTGTTTCCTTTCTGCAAGTGGAGAAGCTTCCAGAGAAATAGCCCCCAACACTTCCCTGACCCAGCAGGATCTAGAGGTAAAAGCTTGTCGGCCGGGTAGTTTTCGAAAGAGACAAGGCAGCAAGGGCTCTTGTGAAGGGGGTGTGCTTGCTTTAGGTCACAATCCACCCTGCCTGGAGCGCTCATCTCTTCCCTGCTCTCCAGGACCTCCAGGGTGCAACACCAATGGGAATAACGGCCACTGTATTTCCCAGGAAGAAGGTCCAGAGAGGAATGGCAGTGAGGTGGCTCTCTGCCCACCAGATCCAATGGGGACGCCAAGATCCATTCGCATTAGCAAACCCAGTCGACTCAAACCGCCACCTCCACCGAGACGGGACCTTGGTTCATCCCCTGGCAGATCTGCAGGACCTATTCCAGACGTTTCCACAGCAACAGCAATCTGTACCAGAAGGGTGGGTCAGTACCAATTGGTTGAGCTGGGTGGCAATACAGATCTACAGACCAATGACGACAGACAAGAGAAAAGATCAGAGTGGGTGTGATATAGGGGATTGAATTGCTTTAGTTCCAGGTTATTTTGGAACAAAAAAAGGAGACAAAAAGGTGTGAGAGCAATAAAAGCTACAGAGAAGCTCACACAGTGGGAACAACTGTTGGCACTGACATCATGCATGCATGCTCTCTTCTTCATTTTGTAGTGCAGACTGCACTCTCGCTTGAGGAAAATGCAAAACGACAAGGCATTCACCAGACACCTGAGACTCATGAAGCATAAGGAGATTTGCTGTAATTTTTATCCTGCCATCAGATCACATTGCCTTTACAAAGCGCTAGCTGAGTGATGCAAAGCAACAAGAATTCAAGTCATGAATATGAACTGGCTTAACAAAACAAGTCAAGAACGACAGGGCAGGACACTAGCCTCAAGCGTCCTTGAAGAGCCTTGATAAAAATCTAAAAGAGTGGCGTGCACCTGTTTGCTCCCTTGTTGACTTTACCCCCCCACCTCCCAAACACACTGTCCATAAACAAAGACAGGCCTTGACTTGTCCCACATATACATCCCCTCCCACCACTCTCATTCTATATGATACCACCGCAGAGCCCCTGTCTTTTGTGTTTGGATCACTGGGGTCATGGAGATGGGTAGCTTTGAGGCTGTGATCTTAGGTGACCTTTTGAAATGAGAAGGTCAGACTGAAATTAAAGGCAAAAATCTGGCTAAGGTGGCATTATCAAGCTCAGAGAGCAGAATAGGATTCCTTCGTCAGAAGTGAAGGACACTCTAAAGGCCCCTAAAGCCGATATTGGCTCACAAAGCAATTATGGTCCCCCATAGGGACTTTGTATTTATGGAGACAGCTTGTCACTCTATTTCAGGGCCTCACGGAGCTTAGGAGGAATACAAACCTTAACATACACTGTCACTAGAAATAGAGAACAGCAGCCCTGTTGTAGAGGAGCTGTGCTGCCTGTTGCCCTTCAGGATATCTGCTTCTAGCTTGCTGTGGCTTTGGTTTCACCTTGATCAAAGTTCAGACTAATGTGGGTCAGACTGTCGCTCCACTGTGGCACATATCAGTCGTAGCTGCGACAGTACGTACACTTGGCTGCTGTAACGTGTAATTAAGAGCTCCTGAAATCTTCCAACTCTACTGTGTTGAGATCTCTGGACTAATTTATGCAAATGATTGTAAGGAGACTCCCACAGCTGCATCTGCTGCTCCATAGCTGAGGGGCTGGTCTCTGTGTAAGAGGATAGCTCTTGATCTTCCTTCTCTTGTGGTGTCTTTGAAGGTGACAACAAAAGCACCCGGCATCATATCTCACCTATCTACTGAGCGCTGCACCCTGACTGTCATAACCATGACGACAAGGTGTTTTTGTCAGACCACAGCAGGTCTAATGGTGTCACACTGTAAAAACTAAAACTGGACTGACTTGACTTGTTAATTTTCACGTTTTCTGCATCGTGGTGTCTGAGTTCATTCTTAAATGTTCTTATAATTGCTCATATAAAGTTAGCTATACATGATTATTATTTTAAGTGCTTTTTTGTTGTTGTTGTTGTATTCATACAAATACTGAATGGTCACTTTAGTATTGCTCACTTGCCATTGAGGTTCTTTGTAGTTTTTGTTATTTCTTGATTAAAAAACCATCAGTGCTTAATTCTTATTAAAAGGCATATTCCAGTAACATTTCTTTGTTATTTATAATACAATATACATTTATTTATGTACAGTTTCATATGCAGTTATATGTAAAGTTAATTTCTTTATAAAGAGAAAACTCTGACAGTTTTGTCTGATCTCTTTTTCCTTTTCTTTTTGTCATGAATTGACTTTTAAATGTAATTATATTTCAATTTCTTGTAACTAGTCTGGTTTGATCCTGCCTATTGTGCTCTAGAGTCATCACCAATCCTGTAATTTGCAGTCATGCTGCCATCCAGTGACACAAAATGTGAAATGCTGCCAAATGTTGACCAAACACTTGAAATCGAATACCTTTTTGGGACAGAGATGTTAAAAATTTTGAGGGTTTTTTTGCACATATACTTTATTTTAATAAATCAAGCTGAACAATGCTTTAAAACATTTGAATATTCTGTGTTGTAGATTTCCTACACATTATTGAAGTGGCCACCAACTGACAACAAGCAGTGGACTGTCGCTTCATCTGTTCTGTTGAGCAGCCGTTCATTAATATTGTACATTTCTGGTCAGCCTGATTAGTAGTATTCATAACAAAGAACAGTAAATTTAGGATTTTTTGAGCTTGTAGGAGTTATTTAGGGGTTCCAAGATGTTATGGGTGGATTGTGTATTACAAGAGCTGAGAGAGAAACAAATGACAGAACATTCAATTTTTTAAGCTTAACATGTTTATTACTTTGACAAAAAATGTTATATTTTTCTCTCAAAACAGATTCCCCATTGCAGATTAGTAGCATAATAGTGACAGTACTAGAAAATTTGATTAAACACAAATTTGTATAAAATATGCACCATGCATCAAACTGGTTTGAGTCCTTTTTAGGCAACGCCAGCAAGAATGTGAAATATTTCTTTGTTTTCTTAATGTCTCATTTGTTTGTTTTCATGGTTCGTGCAGGTAGCTGCCTGTAAAAAGGAATGCAGAGATATTTTGCATGCGTGCTGACACACAACACTGCAGCAGTCCGGAAAGAAAGTAAAACATCTAAGCTGTCACAATGGTCATACTGCATGTAGTGGTTATATAATCAAGGAAAGCCAAACCTGTCAGATCTTGTTCTGTTGTCTTTCCACGTGTCTTAACCAATAGGCTGCTGTCTTATTTACATTTAAAAAGAAAGAGAGGCAGGGCTGAGAGTTGAGAAACACTTATACAACCAGTCATTCTTCCAGTCTCTTCAAATCAGCCATTTCCTCTTTACAATGTTTGTCTCCTTCATCCTACTGTGGATCTGTGTTTTCTTCTGCATTCTCTCTCTCAAATGTCAGAGACCCAAGAACTTTCCTCCAGGACCTCCTCCAGTTCCAGTACTGGGAAACCTGTTGAATCTTAGCCTAGACAACCCAATGAGAGACTTTGAGAGGGTAAGAACAACACTGAAGTGAGACTCACTGCTTAATCAAAGCACACAATTAAATGTGTGTAATCAGCACCATGGCAAGAGGGTGTTGTTTTGCTACCTAATTAAATTGTGGAGATTATAAATTGCCTCAAGGCTACATGTGACTGACTGTAAATGTTAGAAATTATTTCAGTGAAAATTTTTGCACTGTGTTGTGTTCAAGTGGAACGAGCAGAAATTCACTTGATTATATTTCCTGATGTCTAAAAAAAGGTTTGTGTCTCGCTAAAAAGCTACTTTTCACTGGACCGTGTCTTTATGAACTGTGATAAGATAAATTGCCCAAAATTTAAATGAACATACTTGGTAGGATTTATAGTTTTTGGAGTGAAAAGGCAGAAAGATTGCATTTGGCATTGATTCATGATCATTTTCAAAGCTTCTTCTCATGTTTAACCCAGTTAAGGAGGTGCTATGGAAACGTCTACAGTCTGTTCATCGGACCTAAACCGGCCGTAGTTATCAATGGGCTGCAGGCCATGAAGGAGGCCATGATGGCCAAGGCAGCTGATTTTGCCGGACGACCTCAGGACATTTTTGTCAGTGATCTCACCCAGAAAGGTAAGACAGAGTTTGGGTGTTATAGCAGTTTCATTTTTGAGACTGTGGAAGTTAAAGGAGGAGTAACATATTCTTCCTCCTACAAGTGAAAAGTAGAATTCATAGGCAATAAAATGCACCCATGCTTTGGTTAATACACTCAGAAGTTTTTGCTGCTGCAGCCTTATTTGGTGTGGTATGACTTGTAGCTAACGGCAGCTAAATTAGCATTCAGCATCTCATTTGGTCATTTTTGGCTGTCTATCAGTAATACTTGTGGTCTCACTTGAAGATACTGTATGCCCATATCTACACCTGTTGCAGGACTGGTTTTGGCAGACTACGGCGCTAGTTGGAAGGAGCATCGCCGCTTTGCTCTAATGACCTTGAGGAATTTTGGTCTAGGGAAACAGTCCATGGAGCAGAGGATTCTGGGAGAGATACAGTACACTGTGGAAACACTGGCAAAGAGCATTGGTATGCCATCTGACGGTGCACTCACTGTGACCTCTCATGTTCGCACGTCCTCTGTGAAATGTTCTGACCCTGCTGTGTTGTCATTGTTACATCTGTCAGGTGAAACCTTGAGTCCTCAAGTTATGTTTCATAATGCGGCCTCCAACATCATCTGCCAGGTTCTGTTTGGTTCACGTTATGACTATGAAGACAACTTCATCAAAGTGGTTGTTCAGTGCTTTAAGGAAAACTCTAAGATCGCAAATGGACCCTGGGCTATGGTGAGTCACAATTTGTTTGTCTAAGGTAAAAACTTTTGTACAGAAATACCAGAAATTTTGCCACCTGCGGTTGCGAGATCTAATTGAGGGATCTGATACAGTTGTTATTTAATGGGCACGAAGTTTGAGGACAGTTCAGTTAAAGATGCAATGTGTAACTTTTGGTACATATCAATAACTTACCTCGTCCCAGATGATGAATAAAAATCTGATTTTCTTTAATGAATCAGAAAAGGTCTCAACTGCATTGCTAGAGAGCGTTGAGCAGCCACTGTAGTCTCTGTCATTCAAAGAAGCAAGTTGAAATTTTGGTCTTCAACTGTCCAGCTAATCTAAAAGGCACGCCAAAACCTTCAAATCACCACAGCTCAGCTGATAAACTCTTGCTAACATGCTGGTGGCTCTTTGACACCTGAATCTTTAGGCAAAAACAGATTAGCATCAGAGTCATTCTGTATCAAAAAGGTACTCTGGTCATATTTGTTTTCACCTCCACCTTAATGGTGGCATTGTGGCGTTGAATACCAAGTGTGACACAGACTACGTGCGGTTACGGAATACCAAACTCATGGACCAGCTTCGTCCTGTACTGAATCCAAAATACATCAAACGCTGTCTCTTTGCATATTAAGATGATACAGCTTTAAATAAATTTTACATATCATGTTGACACATTTTAATAAAGAAATGTTAGCATTAGTGGTGCAGTTAACATGTTAGCTGAATACTAGCTAATAGGGTTAGGTGCTTCTGGACTTAATATCAAATAAGTCTGCCTCTTAACTTCGGTTAACATTCCAGAGTTTTGGAAAATTATGCTTTACACATCAAGCCTTCTGCTTTGTGACACAGGCTTTAAGAAGTCCTGCTCAAATTAAGCTAACATTAGCTAACCTGAGGTTATGTAGGGTGGCCAGTGAGTTAGCACCCATGAGTCTGTATTCCGCCTCAAAATCATTTTAGTTGGGATGGACCAAGTCTGTACAATGTTTCCAAAGCAAAAGCAATCTTCAAACTGGCATAAAGCTAAAGATTTAGCACGAGATATACCCTGTGTATTGGCATAAAGGTGTCCGCACTAAAGTTTAAATGCTCACCTCCTTTAATTCTACTTCACACTGAACACAACTTCAAAAGTTTCTTTCCCTCCAGCTGTATGACTCTGCTCCTGTGATTAGAAAGCTGCCTCTGCCCTTCATGAAGGCATTTAAGAACATTGAGGTGAGTCTATTCAAGCTTCTTATTTTTCCCTTGGGCCTATAGCAATATCAACGTACTACACTGTCTTTTTAAATTCCACTTGAATCATCAAAGTCAGAACATTTCAAATCCAGAACTCAAGCCTTAAAGCAAGAACATAGTCAGTGTCTCCCTCGGGCACTTTCCCCTCTTTTCCAGTCAATATAAGAGGGAAAAAAAATGTACGTTTCTCATTTTTCAGACTTGTAAGAAACTTGTAAGTCGTCTGATCACTGAGCACAAAGAAAGCAGAGTCCCTGGGCAACCACGAGACTTCCTTGACTGCTATCTGGATGAAGTGGATAAGGTGTGTGCCATGCAAATAAAAAAGTGTATTTGAGTGAGAAACAGAAAGAATGAAAAATCAAACGATCACTCCTCTCTTCCCAGAGAGCCGAGGATGGCTCTTCTTTCTGTGAGGAGCGACTCATCATGTTCATCCTGGATCTTCACTTTGCTGGGACTGACACCACTTACAACACACTGCTCACTGGCTTCCTCTATCTTATGACCCACACAGATATACAAGGTATGTTGTATGACTGTTACACTTTCAACCATAATTTATTGTAGTGTTGTAGGCAAGACCACACTGACCTAGACCAGGATATGTCGAGACCAAGACAAGACCAAGACCATTAAAAAAAATTCTCCTCTGATTTCAAGGTGGCGGCAGAAGTTTAATGTTTTCCCAGCCGTCTCAGTAAGCACTGCCTGGCAGAAGCTGCACTCTGCCGACTGTTTTCTCTTGAATGTTGTTTTGCTTATGAATTCTCTGTGATTGAGGGGGGCAAACTTGGACGAATCAAGAAATTTAACAACACGTGACTTACATATGGAGAAGAAAGTTTTACATCCAATCACAGTCATTATGTTAGCAAATAAATCCGTTGAGACCGCTCTCAAGACCAAGACCAATCTCAAGTACTACAACACTAGTTTATAGTTTATTGTTCTGCTGAATTTTTTGACATTTCATTGTCTCATTGCCTATTCTTCCTTACCGAGCGCTCTGTCTGTGTCTTTAACCCTCCGTATCAGAGCGATGTCAGCAGGAGATAGACGAGGTGCTGGAGAACAAGGGTGATGCCACTTATGATGACAGACACAGCATGCCTTACATGCAGGTACGTTATCAGACAAACTTCTCTGAATAGTTTTGAGATTTCATGTGCCGGCACAGGTCTGAGGAGCATATCTGGGAAAATATAACAAAGCACCACAATTTCAACTCTGCTACACATAAAGGTTCATTTACAGTGAGAACTTCTCAACCTTGTTGGGGTTTTTTTGCACAAAGTTGTTGTTTAGTTTCTTGCTTTGTTGTTTGGAACAATAAAAAAAGTGGATTTTGTTTAACTGGGAACTGTCAGCATCTTCATGGCAGATTCTCATGCATTTACTGGTCTGTTTGTTGTGGTTGAGCTCCTGCAAAGGCTGATTTTGAACCTTCAACAGTTTGATAAAGCAGCAAAACATGTTGTCTAATTTCTGTCACTCCAGGCTGTGATCCATGAAATCCAGAGGATAGCCAACACCGTCCCTCTTAGTGTCTACCACTGCACAACAAAAGACACAAACCTAATGGGATACTTTCTACCCAGGGTAAGATCAGTGACGGGTTCTTTGGATTGTTTCACTTCTTCAAGGAGATGATTTTTAGTTGTTGATCTGCAGTGTCCCAAACGAAACACACTAAACATGCCCTTAACTTCTTGCACTACAATAAATCATCAGTAAGAAGCAGTACTGAAGTTATTTTTCCTCCTCAGGGTACTTTGATCATCCAAAACCTCAATTCAGTGCTGAATGAAGAGGGACAGTGGAAATTCCCTCATGAATTCAACCCTGAAAACTTCCTGAATGACAAAGGAGAATTTGTTAAACCCGAGGCCTTCATGCCTTTCTCTGCGGGTATGAGAGTTCAAGCCTCTGTGTTTTTTTCTCCTATTTGAAAAAAAAAAGAAGCATATTACTTATTGATTGAAAACGTCTCATGTCTCAGGTCCTCGTATGTGCCTCGGAGAAGGTCTGGCTCGTATGGAGCTCTTCCTCATCATGGTGACTCTGCTGAGGAAGTTCAAGTTTATCTGGCCTGAAGATGCAGGACAGCCGGACTACACCCCCGTCTATGGGGTCACTCTGTCTCCTAAGCCATACCGCATGAAGGTCCAACTCAGGACTGCACAATAGACAATATTTTTTACACAGGAGGGCCAAAGGAAACTGATCAAAATGGACTCCAGTGGCCGGTAGGTCACATTTATACAACAGATAGGGTGAAAGAAATGTTTATATATTTTGAAAGACACTGCATATTCCATCGCGTGCATTTAGACACAATTATTTTATCTGCTTATGGCAGATTAAATCAAATTATAAATGAATTATTGAAACTTTACAACCTTGAGTCTGCAAAATTGATATCAATACACTTGAAAAAAAAGACAAGGCAACATTTAGTTAATGCCGCCCTCAAGTGGACAGAATGGGGTATTGCATTTACAAAAGTGCTGTGTGCCTCGTGACGCTTGTGATTTTATGTTTGGTGCTTTATTGAAAATGCAGGGAACAAACCGTCATTGATACGACTAAGCCAAAATGTTTTAAGTAAATATTTATCCGATTTTTGTTTGGTCAAATATGTGGAAATCTCATTCAACTTCTTATAAAGAAACATTTCACAATAGGAGTTCAAGATATCGTCGTTTGAGAAATTACTTTTTTATGCCACACTCCCAAACTACAAATATCAGCATTGCTCTCATTTACTGCTTATCATCCATTTGTTCTACTCAATATTTATTTTGTATCAGAACTGTAACATTGCACCTGTTTGCGATGTGGAGTGCGGCCACATTTGTTGGACTGAGGGCTCGCCCAGTGTGACCGTGCTCAGAGGGAATCTGGGAAAACACTCAGCGCTTCAGATGAAAGAAGTTTTTCCTTTTGTGTACATGTCAGGCAGTCAGTGAAGGACCGAGAGAACACAGTGTTCTGCCGCTGTGTGTGTTTGTGTGTGTGTGTGTGTGTGTGTGTGTGTGTGTGTGTGTGTGTGTGTGTGTGTGTGTGTGTGGAGGCAGGGGGTCCTTGGATTTGAGGAGGCAGCAGGGGTGCACTGTAAGGAC
>JAQLOL010000013.1:17174568-17217556 GCA_029783665.1 Naso thynnoides
AACAGCTTGAGTCGGGAGACTGCAAGATTTCGCGGTAATTAAAATATTACATGCAACCACAGCCTCTGAAAACCTCCGATCTGTTGACTTTAGGCCTGGTTCCTCCAAATATGACGTTTTGTTAGAGTAGTACAGTGAAATATGATCTGCCAACAACACAGTTTTTTTATTTTGAAAATCCACCAGTTGTTTAATTTTGTTTCTGTACTCGACTTCCTGTCCCACACGATCTGCTCTGTGCTGAACTGCCGCGTTTCAAAAATTGAAGTCCTGCATATCTGCTGTGGACGGCTTTGAATCGCCGAGCCGTACCAGAGCGCAGAGGCAATGCAGATGCATCTGGTGGAATTTAGGGGTTATTGATATTTACCCAACTGCAGCTTTAATGTGGTTCTTGCTTAAGTTAAACAGTCATAGGAGGTGTCTCTTTTTAATTTCCACAGATACATGAATATGCTTTTAAGCATATACTTGTACCTATATCATGTATTCTTATTCACATGCATGGAGATAATTATATCTTGGGAAGGTGTAAGTGTCATTTAACTTAAAAACATACTGTATGTACTGTGCCTGTGCACCCTGATTTGACTGTGTTAATATTTAGTACCAATTTTGATGCAAATTGTAGCAATTTGAGTAAAGTACCTCAGTTCACACCATGTGTCACAGCCACTCCTGTAGTCCAATGTGCTAAACCATGTTGGTGAGGAGGTAAAATCTGCAGAGCAAACTGAAATAACAAACTTAGCACATCTCGTCTTTTAAAATCGTCTGATGCCCTAAAAGCATGTACTTCTTTGAGAGAGTGTGCAATCCTGCACCTGCAAGAAGTGTAAGTGATGTCATCAGTCTAATATTCACCCATCACTTCTGTATTATTTTTTGCAATGACACTTTTTTTGTGAAACAGCACTTTAAAAATTTCCAAGGTGCTACAAAAACAATCAAGAGGACTCTGAATGTCTGTATGTGCTCTGTGGTAAAAATCTGGCAAATGCCTGTCAGCTCAGAAATACTTGCTCATACAAACAGAGGAAGGCAGAGGGTGCCACGACAATCTGAGGTGGAGGAGACGGCAGGTTGCTGTTGGTGACAGATTGGATGGAGAGGCTGACTTCTTTATTTTAAGGGTCGTATCTTGTATCTCTTCCTGCCACTCTGCCGGTTCCCTCTTCTATCTGTGCTTCATGTTGTTTTCAGGGTGGACAAACATTTCTGCCACCAGCTAGAAAGACTAAGAGCACACACAGAGACAAAAGAAAATGCAAACAAAACAAATGTAATCATGTTGTTTTCCATATGCACAAATACTATCACAGGCACATCTGTAGCTCTGAGTTCCCAGATCTTGGAGAGGAAAAGTGAGGGGAAGCATGAATGAGTAACATCTTCCACTTAAGTGAAGACTCATCCCACAGGTACTCAGTGACACAGTGTGAGTAGAGTTGAATTTCTCGGGAAAAACAGAACAATAAAATGTGATATCTTCTGGTCTCAGAAAGTTCTCTGACTGTAGACACTCATTTTTGTGGTCTCATGTTAGGAACTGAAAGCATTTCTTAATAACGCATTTGCAGATGTTTATTAACCAAAACCTAATTCTAATACACATATTAAAGATTTTAAAACATTTTGGCAACACTTTCCATGAGGCCTATCTCTATAACGCATTTTGACACATATAAAACATTATAACACATGATGAACACACTTATAATGTAGGTGGTTATGTATTAGATTTAACCCTAACTGTGCATAACTATGATTAAACAGCACAACAGGCACATTATAACGCAAGAATGTTCATAACGCATTATAGATGCGAGCTTAAAGTAAAGTGTTACCAGTTTTTTATTTATAAATGATGACTTGAAATACTATTTGTAGCACAGAAAGGGGAAAACCAGTCAAATTACAACTTGTAAAATCTTGTAAAATCACTGCCTGAAACCAATGCTGCCTGTTAAACTGATGCTAAGGGATGCTAATGCTATGCGTAAAGCGAGGTTGAAAGATGCTAATGCTACAGCTAAAGCAGGTCCTGGGTCTGTCATAGAGGACTGCTGACAGCTCTAAAGATAACACAGAAACCATGCTACGAAAAATATATTAATGTGAGCATGAAGAAAAGTGGGAAAACTAAGAAACGGCTCTGCTTTCACGTGGCCTGAATACACACAGGGAGGGCCCGTTCAGAGAAGGAATACGAAGAAGCCCACCAGGATTCATCCCAGCATGCCAGATGGCCAGCGCACCATTCTCTCCTGTGCTGCTAATTTTTCTTGCTAGACTTGGTTGTTGCTGTGTCACTTTACCAGATCTCAGCTATTATTATTATGTGATGAGTACAATATAATCATAGCTGATAGAAATTAAGTCCCAAACCACCAAAAATAACACCCGTGTCATGGTAAAGCAGAATTATCCTTTCAGTCTGCACATTTGTGGTGACAAACTGTGACTGAGTCTGGTTTTAGAAAATGTACCAAACTTAGTGAGAAAAAAAAGAATGAGGTGCAAAATACCAGAAAAGACTTGTTGACATCTGTGTTTTTCCACTTAGTGAGAAACTCTGCCAAAAACACAGGAACACCTCAAAACCACATCCACTATCCATTGCTACTGTGGCTGTGTGTTTTTAAAAATAAAGCCACAATCACTCCATAAATGCAGGCAGACACAAGGTTCGGAGAGGATAATTCTGCTTCTTTCTAAAAATATCTTACGGGCTTGCGGTGCAGACAGCCACACCTGGACATATAACCTGGACTATTTATCATCTCGCTACTTCTCGCTTGCCTGCCGGCCTCGACTATTTCCCCTCCAGCAATGACAGGATTAAGTCTGACATGTTTAAGGAAGTGGCTTTGGCAGGTGGTGCAGACGAGGCAGGCAGTGATAAACACGCACACACAGACACACACGCGCACTCACACACACACATGCAGGTGCATGCACATTCCTGATGCCAGCCTTGACTCAGTAACCTCGCACAGAAGGGCAGGTTTCGACGATGTGTCTGTCTGTCAGGCTGGAGCTGAAATTAATCTGCGTGTAAAGAAAACGGGGAGACGAGGCAGCAAAGCTTTCGCATTAACTCTGTTATCATTACAGATGTCAGGCAGGATGACAGAGGAGGGCTGATGCTGTTTGTAAACCGATCGCTGCTGCTTGATTCGAGCGGGGTATTAGCCTCGCTTTATTAAATGGAGTGTTGGGACGGGAGAGCTATTTATTTACACTGCTGCTGCTCCTGCTTGTGATGATGGTGGTTTTGTGTTGAGGTGGCCTTCACTTGTCTCCTCCAGTGCTGCGTTTGTATGCCAAGACCATGACAAATGACATTTTGGAGGAAGAGGGGAGTAAATACACTCCAGCTCTGGATTTGCACGGCCCAACCAGACCGACTCTGTCTAGCGTTTCATGACTGCAGAGCCAAATTCCTGGGAAATGACTTAATTGTGGGGTGGATTTTCAAATGATGATTGGAGGCTAAATGACAGAAAGAAAGGAAAGAAGAAGCCAGGAAAGGTTTGGAGGCTCGCATGACTCTGCTCGATTTTCTCAGTAGGTGAAATCGCTGAGTACACAGGCTGTAGGAGAGGGAGAGCTGAAGAAACAGGGAGGAGATAGAGGAAATGGAGAGGAAGCAGGGATACCTTCGCAGATTCACCAAGCAAGAACTCAGACGGTAATTGCAGTCAAACACGTCCAAAACGAGAGGAGCTGTCTACATCCGACATCCTGTGCTTTCAGTCCGGTTTTTATCCCAGAGACGGAGAACAAATGGCAGGAACTGGAGTGCCAGGATGTGCTGAGGGGCTCCTTATACCTGCTTTTAAGTCGACATGCCTGAACGTGTCGCCCCCTCCGTCACCCTGGGGCTTTGCTTTTTCCACTGTTGATGCAGAGAGGATGCGCTCTGTCTCTCTGTACCCACAGTCCCACTATTCATCAAGTTTTATATGAAGTCATGGGCAGTAAATCAATGCTCTGGAAGGGTGGAGAGGGAGAGGGAGATGTTCAAAGATGGTCTTTGAAAATCCTGCATCGTCACTAACAGGTGTTTTGATTTATGGATGGCGTCTTTAATTGGGGCATTTCTCAGATTTAGATGAAAGGGAATGTGAATTTATATTTTTCAGGCAGAGAGTGGCTCAGTCTGGGCAATGAGAGGACATGGCTAATGTTTTCTTTAAGATCCATACCCCACCACTGCACACCTTGGAGAAAGAACACTAAATGTTGTCTGGTCAGGAGTTCATTTCATGTTTTATACATAACGTCTGGACGAGAGGTCTTCATAGATCCATCTGGAAACTGGGACTCATATTTATTTAGATCCACGTTTTACATGGTCAGTTAGCTTCAGGTTGGGTCCTGCACTGATAAATGGGACACTGGTCCTGGGTCTGTTCAACATTTTGTCCAGTGTGGATCTGAGAAGGCCTGGCTGTGATCAGACACCGTGTGTGTGTATGTATGTGTATTCTAACTTGCAACACTGAAGTAAGTCTATGGCCACAAAATGGTACAAAATGACCCTCATGAGCAAGTGTCCTTACTTAGGAGGCAAAAGGTCAGAGAGCAGAGGTCAGACCCGTCTCAGGGAGAACAAATGACAGCAAATTAGCAACGCTACCATTAGCAGCAGTGACAAGGAACAAGAAATAAGTATCATAGTTCTTCAAACAGTTGATGTTATCTTTATGATGTAACAAAATTGCAAGGCTGATTTCAAAAGAATCTTTTTTTTGTCATGTTTGTTAGTGTGATGATTCAGCTAAATTGTTATATTAATGTCATGTGTTGTTATCACAAGGAAATTTGTTTGAAAACCTTTTACATCTTTAAACAATTGCCAAAATGGCTGCAAAGGCACTGCACTATCAAGTCCAATACTAACACAAATCCAATCAATTCAGCTGCTTCAAATTAAAACAGGTAACAAAACATTAAAAAGTCTCGAAGTGACTGTAAGTTTGTTAAATATTTTGTTGGATTCTGTACCTACATTATCTGAAGTTTCTCCAAAAGCTTCAAACTCATAAATCTGTAACTTTATTCAACCTTAAAATGCAACTCATTTTGTTGCGTGTTGCTAAGGTCCAGGTTAACACCGACAGTAAGGAAGGAAGTCGAAAAACATGACTTCACCTAATACGAGTAAAGCTTCAGAATGTTTCCTTGTCTGTGAAGGTATCTGCCTGAGTCAGACAGTTTTTTATCTACAACCGGGAAACAAACATTTTTATTGCCAAACTAAGCTAAAAGTTTCTGACTTATTTAGTTAGTTATCATGCTGATTCTGATTAGTTTGGCTTTAACTAGTGTAATACCAGAAAAAAAAGGTGTGACTTCATGATATATGAATACACAACAAGATAATAGGGTCAATTTTGGGTCTGATTCTCTCCTTCCAGCAATTGTAGGGAAAGTCCTAAACTGTTTGACTGTTCTAAACATTATCTCGTCACATTGTCCTGCAGTGTGAGGTGTGCTAAGAGTGATCCAATCTGCTCTGAAGAACTTCGGTGCCACACAGTTTTGAAATTGTAAATATCAGATGTGCAATATTTACAATCAGATATCCTGTTGTGTGGGGGTAACCCTGAGGACAGACGAGCACACACGCTGTGGACTGTCACTTGGAGAGAAACAATAGCCAGTTGGGAAGTGAGTTGACTGACAATGGGAGCAAAACAATCGCAGCCATGGAAGCAAAAACAAACACAAAGCTTAAAGTTAAACAGACGTCAGAAATGAAGGACCAAAATGGAATTGCGGCAACAACACACGTGTCATACAAAGTGCTCTGTAAAACATACCACAGTTGAAGTGACAAGGAGAGGAGTTGGACTGAAAATACTACCACAATTTATACCACGGAGCTAACCTAGCTAACCAGGCTAGTAGCCAGGTAGTCCGCCATGTTTGTTTACTCTAAAGTCATGTTTGATTGTGAGAGATTTTTTGAGATTTCCAGTTTCAAAGGTCGGGCCTCTGGTTGTTTGCGAATGGATCTGTCAGTGTGTTGTTTTGGTCATATCATTACACAAAAAACTGTTAAATCTATGATTTATTATCATCCTGTGTTTGGTCTCTCACATCTTTTAAAAGGCTGTTAAGATTTTAAAATCTTTTTCGTGTGGGTCAGGCAAAAGCGAGAGGGTGTGAGCTCGATTCTGCGGTTCCACCCGGATCACTACTGTACACAATTCAAAATGACATCACCGACACGTAGCTTAGTGTCAGCGCCTGTATCGAGCTTATTTGTACTTGTAGAGTGGGAGGAGGTGGACGTGCGTCATACATCGTTGTTTACAGTCAATGATATTTGGCTCAAGAACAAACATCTCTCATAGAAAAAGAAAAAGGAACCAACGTCACCAATCCTCTATGATTAGTCTTCCCTGATTGCCTATTTCTCCTGTTTTTGCTTTTGAAAATGTTCCTCTCTTTGCGTCTGGTATACAAACAGCCTGCCATATAAAATAAAAACTAACTGCACACTCTCAAAGCGAGCTATGTTGTAATAGGGTGATCTTTTTCTATTTTATGGCTGTTATTCTTGGCATTGTCTTTTATTTTTGATTTATTATCTAATGGTAATAGATTGTGGTTCTGGTAAATACCACTGCTGTCCGCTCAGAAGTGGGTGTCCTCTGGACTGCTCACCAGCGAGGCTAAAATAAGTCTCGGTTTGTTATGCTTGTTTGAACAGAAGCTGTGGCCTCTTCATTTTGTGGTTTCCAGCAGAGCTCCTGTTTTTTTTCTCTAAATATAATCCTGAGCACCACTACCTCATCTTACTCTCTTCATGCTATTGTACCAACTGACCAACCCAAATGCATACATTTATACTTTTTTATTTCACTCGAGGTAAAAGACCTTGGAAACATTTACAGAGCATTAGCAATTGGCTAAACTTTATTTCCTTAAAGCCAGACGCCACTGAGCAAGTGGTGTAATTCATCATAAAAATACACATCTGCCAGCTTGTCCTCAGCTCCCACAAATGTTAGAATTGTCCAGTGTGTCAGCAATATGTCATGAGCTCCATTGCTGAAGTCATTAACATTAAGGAGACCTCTAGAAATGGCCAGAAACAACAGATATCATTTCATTCCGGTGAAGTACTACACACATGTTGAGATGGAGCAAGACAGTGAAGGAGAAGCTCTGAACCCTCTAATGCTGAAATCAGTGAAGAGCTTCACATGAAAACACACTCCACTGGTGAAAAGCTGCGGTAATGTGAAGAGCAAACTAATACCTTCAGCTGTCAGCCTCATAGTGCAATGCTCCGAAGTCAGTGCTACTTTAATGATCTGAGGCGTGAACAGATTATATGCGCTGAAAAAAAAAAAGAAAATGAAAAAAGAGTGCTTGCTGTCAAAACTGTGCCCGAGTGAGGGTATCAGCAGCACCTCATCTGTTTTCCACTAACACGCTGAAAAAGAAATCAAAAGTCCATGTGTCTATTGGAGCAGATTGAACTTGGCGGATGTGTGTTAAACGGCCGGGCCCCTGGTGTACTGAATAATGACTCCCAGCCGCCCCTCGCTCGCTCAGTGTGGGAGTGCAGCGCAGGAGAAGTCTGAATGGAAAAATCTTCTGTCCAAACAACGGCTTGCTGCTGTCTCCGCCGCGCGCCTTGAGCGTCTGTCATCAGCCGTCCACATTGTTTTTGAACAATTGGCACTAATTTGCCATCTGGTTGAGGGAGCCTTTGTTGCGCGGGAAGGGCAGCATTGTGCAATTATCAATAGCGAGTCCACTTAGGGAGCCACCGGTGGACAGAGACAAATGAGGAGACAATGCTCTTTATCTCGGCTCCGCTCTGGTTCACTTTAGTGGCACGACTGTTTATCAGACAATCTGACGGAAGTAGAGAATGTAAATTACATGTTCAAACCAGTCTGACATGAGGAATTTGCTGGTTTTAAAACATGCAGTATACAAAACATTACATTAGCTTCAATCAGATATTCAAAGCTGCCCAGGGAGGGCCACGGGCTGTCTGCTACAACATCAACACATGTACGTTGACAAAACAGGGAAATAAAATAGAGCATCTTTACAATCAACCATACATGCACAGGCTAATAAAATGCACCGTAAAACTAGATAACACAACCACAAATGTACTAACTGCTGCACATTCAGAAAGAATACAAGCAAATGTAAAAAAGAACTGCAAATACAGACAAACACTGCAAGTACAGACAACATGAGCGTTTAAGGTGCCAAAATAAAAGTAAAGTAACCATATTAAACTGATTTTGACCCCCATGCAAATGAGTTGTGCCAATTATAGCAGGAATTACTGTACCTTTTTTATACATCTTATGTATTTGCTATAGCATATATAACATGCATTAGATATACAGCAGATATTTGCAATAATATCTGATTCATATAACTAAAGATATGGAGGTAGCACATACACAAAACTTTGAAGCAAAGTGGACAATTCTAAAATGCTCTGATAAAGACCAATAGACCAAAACATTAACATGTTGATTGACATGGCCACATTAAACTGGTGAATAGAGAGCTGACTCTTTGCTGGGCCACACCCTCATAGTTACTGTGGCTATGTCTTTCAAGCTTTCGGAGCTAGCATGGAGCTCACACTGTGCTGCACTTCCTGTAGAAATACTGTCTAATTTAGGAAAAACGATAAAGTGATTTCAGACAGAAACAGACAGGAGATCTGCAATAACCGTTTGAATGATAAATACAGGGAGTCAAACCGACTCAGCAGCGAAAACAGGTTAGAGTTATGAATATATGCTGAAGCCTACAGATCACAGTGCAGTCGCTTCAACTTGTGTTTAAATTCATTCATAAAACAACCAAGGACCCTCATAACGATTTAGGACCTGTGTAGAACAAGGAGAGGACAAGTCTCTCTTTGTATATTAACGTTAAAAGTAAAGTTGGGCTTTTTTTTCAGGTTTGAGCTCAGGTTACCAGCATTGCAAACTGTTAAGAGCTGCTATTACCAGACTTCAGCCATGGACGCTGACTAGGCTTGCTAGCGCTCTTAATAGCTATAAGTAACTTAAATAAAGCTGCTAATATCCACTAATAACAATGTAGCATGGCTTCAGTGTTTATCGAAGGGTTATTGAAGCAGACGTAACATTAGCTGTGCTTGTTAAACTGTGAGGGGTCCACGGGGGGAATGAGGATGCCTGAACGGCTTTGCCCAGAGTCTAACGTTACACTTTTCAGTGTTTGATTTTGGAAAAGTAAAGAACATAAATCCACTTTGAAACTCGCCAAACAACGAGCATCGCTATTAAAAGTGCCCCTGACACAACATTTAACCACAGTGAGCTTGAAATGCACAGAACCAGCCTGAAAATGACAAAAAATCTAAAAAGATTGCATGAGTTTCAATGGAGCACAGCCGTATAGTTGTCAGACCCTGGTGAGAGCTGGCAAATTCTGCGCTTTGATTGGCCTGTTTGCATTCGAGGGCGGAGCTTAGCAAAGGGTCCAGTTGTCCATTTTGCATTAAGATTTGTGCGTGTGCTACCTCCATACCTTTGGGTACAACTGGAACAGGTGACTTTGGTTTAGCACCACAATACAGAACATTGGGAAGGTGCATCGTCTCTGTGAAAATCTGACTCATAGATAAACTGGATTAAACTTGAAACTTTTTCAAAACTGCTGACCGCTTGTCAAAGCCAAGTGTATTTTTATATCTGGCTGTATTGTCTTTTTATTGCTTTTTGTACTTGGTAGTTTTGACTGAATTTGAAGTACTTTTCTATGTCTCTACTTAAAAAGTGTTTTCGTAAGTTTGTCCTACAGTGCACTGTGGCTTCTTGGTTGAGGACATATTGAAAAAGTAGAGCCACTTTCTGCCTGGCTGTAACATTGGGATAAATCGCACACCATTACAGCTCTCATGAGTTAAAACTCTCTGTTGCAGAATGCCCATGAGGTTAAGACGACCACAAAAGTTACTCCTTAGAGCAACAGCCACTTCTCTCTTTGCCTCAACTTTTCTATTTTTCTTTCCACCTACTCTCCTCCCCCCTCGGCCCTCCTCGCTCTGCTACGTCCTCGGGGAAACTGCACAGTGATGTCACCGCAGCTGAAAGAGTAACAAAGCACCAGTGCCTCTCTTATTTTTCCAGTTTGTTTCTCTTTCTGTGTCTCCTTCAACCCCCCACCAACACCCTTGCACCTCCTTCTCTTCCCTCTCCATCTCCCTCATCTTTTTGTTGTGTATCCCTCACCCCTCCCCTCCACACACACCACCACCACCACCACCAGTACTACCTCCACCATCCTCTTCACTCCCATCCATTTTGCAGTCGGGCCCAGAGAAGATGAGAAGTGGTGCTTTCTGTCCACAAATCAATAGGCCTTACTCACCTTTGAGTCAGGCTGCAGAGGCAGCATCATCACTGTATTCGGCTGTACAGTATGTGCAGGGGGAGGGAGAGAAAGAGGGGGGACCCAGGGGTGCTTGCCTGCCTGTCTAATGCATTATTGAGGAGTGCATCTCAGCCATCAGTTGCAGGTAGAAGGCTGAAATAGTATCATTAGCTGCTGCAGACTGATGTGTGGTGGAAAACACAGCTGACCGCAGCTGAAATCCAGGGTCTGTGAGGTAGAAGCTGATGTTACTTTATGTGCGAATGCTCGGGGATTTGACTGATGGGACTCTGGAAAACGTAAAAAAATTGTATTAGAGTTATTTTGATAGAATCAAATCCTCAGATTCTGTCATCAAGTTCCTCGATTAACTAAAAAAGTTGACCTTTTTTGACGTTTTAAAAACAAATCAGACTTTTTTCCCCCTTCAAAATCATAACTCCATTGTCTGGCTGTATATGGATCAATCTTTTATGAAACCTTCTCCGAGTGTAACAGTAGATTCATATCACTATCTCCTTAATTCGTAATGTGTTGGAGGCTGTTTTGACTCTACAAGCATGGGTCGTTTTCATTGAATTTTCAATAAACATCTCAGCCTGAGGTTGCGCTCTTGGAAAAATAATCTCTTCAGGCCCTGTCAGCATGGAGATCCAACAGCATACTTAAACATTCTAAACCAAGAACCCAGAAAGCAAGTTTAATTTAAGCTAATTCACACCCCAGTGGGTCTGTAAACAGTATAATAAACCAATGAGCATTGACATGCTATTAAAAATGCATGTCCCCAATAAGAGCATTTGATTCAGTCATCTATGAGTGAAATATGGCTGCTATGCTTCATGTCTGACATGTAACTTACTCATGTTTTTAAGTTTATTTTAAGTGCATCATGCTAATTGATGCTAACGATTACAAACACTGCCATGTCGCCGTTACAAAAAGAATGACAGCTACATTCGGCATGATGTCGAGTTTAAAAATTAAAAGTTGGAAATATTACTATGTTCTTCTGTCTCTCTTCTGTGTTTCAGTGAAAATGAACAAATCACAGCAAAGCTTTGACAAATACAGCCTTTTCCTGCCATAGTTAACGTTAATGGCTTACACTCGCAAACACACATACTTTGTGAATAATCCAAATCGTGACAATACTGCTTGTATAATAATCCCATACAGTGTGTGTATGTGCATGTGTGTGTGTTGGTGTGAGTGTTTTCGGGATAGGGGGGCTGACAAATCAGACTGGTTTGAACAATCCTGTCAATTTGGTTTAATTGGTTTGTGGAGTGTGCTGGAGCGTGTGACAGCGTTCAGCAAATGGCATTTCACAGATCTGAATCCTGACATTCCTCCATAGATAATGAACAGAGCTGCATCTGTTGGTACGCAAAGGTCCCTTTCGTCAAAGCGGGATATGGTCTCCCCTTGTTAAAATATGAATGCGCAACTTTGATCAGTAATAAAGGCGCAGGTGTTGCGCCGTCTTCCTCATGAGTGGGCTATACAGTGCAGTGAATGTTCTAAATGTACATGCTGTGTCTGTCCAATGTAAGCCTCGGTGAAACCTCAGTAATGTTCGGCTGATACAGGCGGGAACTGTTTTTGTCTAATTAGGCAGAGCAGACAGGGAACTTTAACTGGGGCAAAGAGAAACCAGGCCAAACCCTATTTTATTTAAAATACCTGATGCTGTGAGACAGTGTGATTGTACCAACGAGTTATACTAGCCCCAGGACGTGCTGCACAGACCCACCTATCCTACAATCGCTCAGCTGTTTTTTTGGAAAAATTTTTTTAAATAGCAGCTACACAATGTTGCTTAATTACATCTCCCAAGACCAACTTAATTAAATCTCTGCCTCTCAAACTCAATAGTTAGGCCTAAAAGCTGCTGATCCAGATCTGTGAAAGTAAAGCATGTGAATTTTGGGAATACAACCAGCCATTCAGTAAATGGTACAAGCTTGATATTTTAATCTCAGTTTACCACTGGGATCTATGTAAATCTGTGTTTCCCTACCAGGGGTATTCGCACTCCAGAGGATACTTCTAATCTACAGTTGCCAGGGGGTGTGTGGAAAGATTGTGGAGTAGTTCATAATTTAAAAAGATAGAAATGCAAAAGTTGATATCTCTACATACTGAGTTGGCTGTTAAATTCCACCACTTGCAATCAGGGTGCATGAATGTCAGCATCCAGGCTAACAGGTGTAAACTAAAACTAGGCCTACTGAATAGATAAAACAAATTAGCATAATGGATATACGCACAGATAACTAAAAGTATTCAGTGTAACAGTTCAAGAACAGACTAAAAGAAGAAATATAATAGAGTAAATAGATGATTAAAGTGGATAAACAGTTAAATGGATTAATGGTTTAAATAGTTAGCTGAGAGTAACGCACAATGTTGAAATGATAGCTGAAAAAGATCTATAATGGTGGAAATGTTAGCTAAAAATAGGCAAATGGATAAACTGTTGAAATTTAGTGAACAGTAATGGATAAAATATTAAAATAATAACTAAAAATAAAGGATAAATGGTTGAAATGTCAGCTAGAAGCAATGGATAAATTGTGAAATGTTAGCTAAAAGAAATGTAGAAATAATTGAAATATTAGCTAAAAGAAATGGAAAAATGGTTGAAATTTTAGTTAAAGTATTGGATAAAACGTGAGACAATAGCTAAAAACAAAGGAGAAATGGTTAAAGTGTTAGCTAAAAGCAATGGATAAATGATTGAAATGTTAGCTAAAGGTAATGGATAAATTGTCGAAATGTCAGCTGATAGTAAAAGAAATTCACCACCATAGCATTTGCCACAAGTGGTAGCCTAGAATTTAAACTGCGAAGCTGACTCAACCCAAATTGTAGACCTGCGAAAATATAGGTAACACTTTTTGGGTAGTCCACAACTGATATGTTGTTAAAAATGTTACAAAACTCCATAAACTATCTGCAGGCGTCTAGAGTTGAGATGGACGTGTGGAGCATGCAGGTCCACAAAGGGTGCCTCAGTTCAGCTAACCCAGTTTAAGTCAGGATAGGTTTGACAAAAAAGTCTGGGAACCACTGATTTAAATATAAATGCAGCTCAAGAAGCGTATGTACAGGCTGCAACTTGACTGGATGCCGTCAGCCCATGCTGACAAGTCAGACTGCATTGCTGCTCACATTAGTTGGGTCGTAACTAGCCTCACAGACGTGTCACATCCAATTAACTTAAAAGTGTATTTAAGTGATACGCATCTGGAGCAACTGCCATCTTGCAGCTACACTACATCATATTATGTGAATTGATTCATTGGCCCGTAAGACAATCTCTTCAAGTGTTCAGACGCAGGCTGATGCATGTATCTCTCTCTCCCACACACACACACACACACACACACACACACACACACACACACACACACACACACACACACACGTACGCACGAATAGACCTGCTGCTGCTCCACTGAACACTGCGTCCCCTAACAGGTCCTCACTGGGAGTGATGACTCCAAAACACTCCTGTGTTTTGAGGAGCAGCTCATAGTGACATAACTGGACACAAAGGGGCCATTGTTGCCATTCAGTTATACTGAAACTGTCTTTGTCATTCCCTCTATGCATGCTAGACTCACCATGATACTGAGGCAGATTACTGTCAATAGCTTCAGTGTATTATATGTTCAGTCAGTGGCCTCACATGAAACACAAGAGGCTGAATAACCCACTAAAGCCTGTGTCAGAAACCCACAGAAAACACGAGCAAACTATATGCTTGCAGTCCATCTCAAGCCAGAGAGCAGTAGATTTTTTTCACCATACAGCACCGAATCGTCTAACCTTCCTTTGCACTTCTCGAATACATTAGGTAAAATGCACACAGGCAGCGGGCCACACCCTGAGGCTGAACCGGCAGTGACCTGAGAACTCCCTGCCAGGTCAGGGAAGGGTGTTCTCCAGGAAACGGATAGTTGTCCCTTGCTGACCTGCAGCACTGTTTGCACACAACTATTTACACAACACTGTGCTCAGTTGCACATCCTTGAAAAAGTTAAGCAATGACTAAAAGTTGCCAGGAATCTGGTGCAGTTTACAGAAATTACTCATAGGAATGCAGTGCAGGTGGACGGACTGTAATCACTTGAGGACCATTAAAATGAGTCTGTCTGATTCTTTTTAGACCATTTGTAGCAACATTAGCTAGTCGGAGGTAACACTGGGATTCACTCTTCGTGTTTTAAATCTATTTTTCCACAATGTAACAGCACATATAATAACTCAATCATTTATAGTATCTATTTTCATTGATTTTCTTTGCTTAGAGAAAGGTGGCTATCTCTGCTTATTGTAAAATTTGAATTTGTAGTTTCTTTATTCAAAATAAGTCGTAGCTGCTCAAACAAAGACAAACAAGTACAGCAAATGAAAACTCTAAAAGTTTTCCTAACTTGACTGTAGACTGATAATGTATATTTATGTACCCTGCTTATATAAATATCTCCACAGACTCTATACAAAAGCCTCTGAAAGCAAGACAAGCCCATTAAACAGACATGAACCTCCACACAACCAGCCTTATCATTTCTTTCAGTGCTGACGATAACGCTGATAAATGGCAAAAGCTTCAGGACCAATGTCTTTACTCTGTGTAACAGCCAGAGTCAGACAAGCATTGTGATATAAGAAACAGAATGTGTGGAGCTTTCCCTCTCTGCATGGTGGTCTGTGGGTTAAACACTGAGCAGGCCTGTGGAGGTACTCTCCCAAAAAGGAGCTCATTCAATCAATCTGAGACGTCCAAATGTAAATAAACCGGTATGATGGCTGCGGTGGGTGGCTGGGTAGCATTCTCGGTGTGTGGAACTGTGAGCCTTGGGGAAATAGAACAAGAAAAAGCAAGCAAACCGTGACCCAAAGTGATTTGTACCTCCAGAGTAACTTCACTAGGACCCTTGGGGTGCTACACAATGCGGCGTATATTGGATTTGTTTACACCTCACTTGGCCTCAAAGGCCACCACAATGGGTGGTGGTAGAGGGAGGGTCAAAGACGGGGATCATGGCTCCATTTGCAGACGAAGGGCACGAAGGGAGAGCTCTGCCTCTCTTTTGAACACAGACGTGAGGTCAGCGGACTCAGCTCTCGATTCTGTATGCTTTTGACGGGAAGACAGGCTAATAACTGTTTTGGGATCAGGGGTAGATGAACGCCCGTCTCAACGCAGGCAGGACACACGCAGAGGCTGCTGACAGGACTTGACTTGGGGATCACATTAATCCCATCGGTACAGCTTAACTCTTAGACTGATGTCAATCGTCCTAACCACAATCTTTATGTTAATGGAGAAGAGTTTGATGGACAGGGAGGAGGTGGTTAGGAAATGACAGAATGTGTGGTGATATAAATATTTGGCAGCTACAGATAAGAGGCTAACCAAGGAGTAAAACAATATCAATTGCTTGTTCTGTAGTTTTTATTGTAAAGACAACTTTGGCTTACAGATTCTTGGGTAAGGATATAAAACTGGAAACCTTCCTATTAGTACATTATTTTTAGGTCCTGTGACCAGCAGTCTACAGAGTAATGACTAAACTGTCTGACCATGCACTGTGCAGCCGTGGACCTGAGGCTGTCGCCGTTGTGTAGTTAAGGGGATCTCTGTGTGAGCACACTGGGCCCGGGAAGCGGGGCGCTGCCTGCCAGCAGAAATGCAGCTGCAGGGCTTAAGGAGCAGGAGGCCCGGCTGTACGAATGCATCAAGTAGATGTTAATTGGCGGCCCCGCTTTCTGCCACTAGTTGAACTCCTCCCCCTTCCTTCCCTCTTCCCCTCCCTCCCTCCTGCTCTCCCTCTTTTTAAGAACAAATGCCACATTCCTGCCATCAGTTATCTGCTCTGCTGACAGCCTCAGTGGCCCGTGGAGGACTCCCCCCTGCAACCTGTCCACTCCAGGAGGAGGCCTGTTTACACAGCGCTGATTGGGAGCGCCCTGGACTGCCCTTGTGACCTCTCCCCTCCCTCTTCTGCCCCCACTCTTTCTCTCTTCTCCCTCTTTCTTTTCTCGACTTCTTTTCTCTCTTGGCCTCTCTCCGCCTCCCCCTCTCGCTGGTTCTGGTGCCCTCGCAACCCTCCCCTCTGTGGCTCTCTGAAGCGCCCACAGTGGGACGGGGGGCGGCGCTGCTCTGCGGAAGCCAAGGCAGCGGAGATGTAAATCAGTCATGGTTTTTACAGACCTTCCTTAAGTGAGCCCAAGGGCCATGGTGGGTCTCAGCAGTGGCTGGCCCAGATTTGCAGCTTATTCATGGGGAAGAAGTGACTTTTGTTCTGCTTATAGACACTCAGTTTCAACACTCCGAGTTGACCTGATTAAAGTGGATTCTGAACTGGATTAATGTTTCAATTTTATTAAAATGAATAAAAAGTAGACAGAAAAAAACTACAAATATCTCTTAGGAGTGTGATGACATTATCATACAGGGGAATCTTGATTAGACATTCGATAAATTATGAATAACAGAGGAGAAATTTGAAACTTTCAGTTTTTAATGAGTAAAATTCACGGTCAAGTGTGAAGTCACTTTGTGCAAGTTAGCACAAAACACAAAGTGCAGCTGAAACTGATGGGAACATCGTTGGCTTTGCAGATATTCGAACCAGAGAAATGGACCCTTTTTAAACCTGAAGATGGCACTAGATAAAAAGTTAAGTGGTAGACAAGCTGCTACAGTTAATCTTTACGTCTTATATGAATGCAACCTGGACAAAGAAAAACACATATCAATGTCAGGTGTTACAAATGCATTATGATCGGATATTAAACTAAATTTAGTCTTTACAATGTAACCAAATTCTCAAGAAAAAACAAAAACTTTTGTGGTAAAAGATCTTATAACTCTGCAACTTTCTGCAAGCTTAAGCAAGCCCTACAAAAGTTATAAGTACAAGTAGTAGCTTTGAATGTTTGCCTCTTACCAATTATACCCATTCGCAATAATTAAAAACTATGGTTTGATTGTGGTCAGTATCTTTATCCTCTAGGACTGTGGTCTTCAACAAGGGGGTCATGACTCCCAGGGGGTCTGTGGAGGTGCTGCAGGGGGTCCCCCATAATAGTAATTTTTTTTAATCAAAATAATTTATGTTTTTTGTTTTTTTTTTCAAATTTGGAAAAAAATTATATTGCGTAAACTCAATTAAAAGTAAACTCTAATATTAATAGGCAATAATAAGCAACTTTTTACAAATATGACGATGACTGAGTATAAAATAGGTTAAAAACTGATGGCTCGTCATAAAATGCAACACTTTTTCAATTTTTTTAATATATATATATTTTTTTAAATCTAGGGGTCCCTGCTCTGTTTCTCTATTGATCAAGGGGTCTGAAAAAGTTTGAAGACCCCTGCACTAGGGAATATGAATATCTTAATAAAATTTCTCAGTAATTTATTCTGTAGTTATATTTTGGATCAGAGTAGTGCAACAATTGATTGACAGACTGACACAGCCAGCAATAATACCAAAGTATGGCTCAAAATCACTAAAATACTATTATTTCAGAAATGTGATAATATAAGATATGATGAGACATGACATCTTTGTGCCATTTGCAGATCAGATGATAGTGTGTCAGCTAATGTTAGAATTGCCACACTGCCGTGTGAGGAATGCACTGAACAAACCAAAACTATGCCCTATTTCTAATTTCATAAATTAACAGTGGTTGCCGTGCTGTGAAAGCAGACTTCAAATGAAGTGCTAAAGACTTTGAGGGAGAGGGCGTGTCAAAGCGATGTGGAGAAAAAAAAACAGAGGCAGAGCGAGGAGGGAGGGGAGAAAAGGCAGATAAGAAGGGGAAGGGGGAGGGAATGGGAGGGAGACGAGTAAAGAGGCAAAACTGTACATCAGGGTAGTTTATGTCGAGGGGCCAGGCGCACGCCTCTGAAGACCGGGGCCTCTGAGCTTCCAGCTGTGTAAAGGGTTTCTCTGGAGCTTGTCATCACATTGGGAGGAGGCTGCACAGAGGCGGCTAATATCCTCCAACAGCAACCGCCCCGTAATCAACAAACTGCACTAGGCTGCACTAAAGAGAAAACAAGGGAAGAGGAGAGAGGGCAGTCTGAGCAGCCTTCCCTACAACACATTATGAACATATATAACACTTTATAACACTTTATGAACACAATTAAAATGCGTTAAAGGTGGTTCAGGTTAACCCTATCCCTGCTCGTGACTATGATTAAACAGCACTGCTGGCGCGTTGTAACGGATTATAAGTATGTTCATAATGCCTTATAGGTAGACGCTTTAAGTAAAATGCTACCGAAATTATTAATATTTGTTTTCACAGCAAACAAAAATTTATGACTTAAAAGTTCAAAACTGTAAAGAAAAAACCAGATGCAAAATTCTGAGGAAAATATTTTGCAGCCGTGCACCAGCTATTGATAGTGGCTGTTAACATTATATTACCTTCATACTGACAGCTGTACAGCAAGATAGCAAATCTCATATTACATGTGACAGTTTTAAATTTCTTTGCAGTGTTCTGAGAATTTGAGATAAACACAAAATAATGACACTGCAACAAATACTAAATTTTAAGAATCACGTTCATTTTTTTTCATAGGCTTGGTTTCCCGACATTATAAGAGCTAATTTATCGTTGAATCACTTCGGCCAGTAAGTGTTTGATCATTTATCTTGAACAAAAACAAAACAAAACAAAACTGTGATGATGACTGGAGTTTTATGCATTTTTTTATGAGTGTGTTGTTGGTTTTGGTCATGTGCTTGTTTAGTGACAGTGAACTCAGGTGTGCCCTCTGTTTATTTAGAAATATTAAAAACAGATGTGTCTCAGTGCACCTTAGATGCAATGAGAGTGCTCTGTGTTTTTGAAGAGGGAGTGAGGCTGTTGTGCAGTAGATGACACCTTATTAGAGCTAAAGCTCTCATGAGAAATGTTGTGCTCATACCTAACCTTAGATACCAATAAACCAGTATGTTTCTCATTTTGTATCTCATTCTTTTTAAACTTTTTAAAAGCCAAAACTTGTCTTTTTTCATGTGGTTCTAGCCCTCCACGATTACTTTTTCAAAGTCATGGATCTACAGATCTTGTGATTAAAAGTAAGTTGCCTGCTGGGAAATGGTGCTGTGAAAATCTTGTCCTTGTTGCACGATGACTTGCGTGTATCAACACTTTATGCATGACCACTGCAAAACTTCCAACTCGTCCTATAAAGTAAGTTTAAAGACCTTTGAGCAGACCTTACTTTCTTTTTCACCACCAGCTGATGACTACGACCATGACTTGATCCCACTGCAGCTTTAGTTCATGACAGAGGCAGTCAAGCTGTCAAAAAAACCCCAATTAAAAGAATGAAAAATGGCCGTTAATGCCATTATAATATTTAAAACAGGATTTGCATTGGAACCAGATGAAATGATCTCGCCCCCCACGGAACTTCTTTTCAGATAAAATAAGATTTCACTGCTCAGTATCAGCTTTAACGACTTGTTAAGCAGCATGGGTGGATTCGTTTGCCGTGTTGGGGAATATTGTTGCTCATGACTTATTGTTGGTTGAATGGGGACAAAAAGGGGAGGAATGGGGTTGGTGACCTCAGAAGCAGTGACCCAGAGTGAGTCCCATGTCCCCCGTTGGCCCTGCCCTGCTCAGCCCCAAATTCCTGAGCGTCTCCAGCCATCGGACAGGCTCCTCTGCAGACAAACAGCGGGGTCCGCAGCCTTTTTAGTGAGCTTCTTGGAAAACTCTTTTATCTTGTTTAGCGCACGCTGCCACATGTTGGCACAGAACCAATTCAATCCTGCACACATGGGGACGTGTGCACGAATGCAAAAATACAGATTGAGGTTTAGATTACTGATTCACAAAGTGTTTTCGAAAGCTGTTATTCACCATATTGGTCTGTCATTAAATGTATTTGAATGAGATCAGAGCAATTATAATTTACAGTTCCTGTTGGAAAAAGGGAAAAGATGAGAAAAGAAAGCAGTTAGTGGAACAGAGCAGCCAGTGCCTTCATGTGGTTGTGCTTCTGAAAACCCCTGTGAACCAGAGGGGCGTGGGTCTTGTTCTACACTGAGCTGAATCGACAACACCTCCAGGGCTTAGATATGTATCATGTACTGTATGCAGTTTTCCCACTGATCAAAGAATTTCTGGAACATTATGGAATTTAGGGAGCTGTACGCCAGACCAACTTGAAGAAGCTGATTAAACCAGACAAATTGTCAGGATGAGTCAGAGAATTTTACACATTCTTTACATTAGATGCTTTTTTTTTTAGCTGTGCTAAAGTGGAAGTCAAACCGTCTACACTTTTACAAATGCTCCAATGAAAAGGAAGGAGTAACTCTCTTTTAGTCACATTCATGCTTAACCTATGTGGGAAAAATAATGTGTAAACATTCTAAGATGGTGCGTAAAAAAACAGTTACAGTGTGTCACAATAAAACCATTTTTCAATGTTTGAGTCATAATGGTAACAAGCGAGCAGCAAAATCAAAACAGACATTACATCATTAAAAAAAAAACAAAGCAAGGAAACAAAGCTGAGTCTACAAGATTTTCTTCAATTTCAGTAAAGTTCGATGAAATAGTATTAAGAGAAAAATTTGTCAAATTTGAGGGGCAAAGAGAGTCAATGCTTGATTGTCTTTCATATCAAAATAAAGCCGGTTTGCACTGGTTTGTCAAACTAAGAGGCTCAAAGCCAATTAATACTTTCTGTGTCTGCTTGTCAGCAGGGGTCCGCTCTGGGATGCGTGACATAAAAATCGTCATCCACCCACATCCGCGAGGGTCTGCGCGGACCCCTCTGTGGACGTCTGTGTTATGGCCAGAATTTGTGACCACGCAGGCTGTCTGCTTTGAAGGTGCGCCGACGGCACATGCTCTTTTCCTTGTGTGAATAGAGCGATGTTTTGACTTGACTAGTTTTACTGTAGATACACTGATTCATCCAATCCAATCCAATCCACTTTATTTATATAGCACGATTTTAACAAACACAAGGTTTCCAAAGTGACAACATTTCAAACAGAAAAAATTTAAAAAAAAGAATATATGTTACACTCATGTAAGAGTGTGCTGTCCTTCATGGCAAAACTTTATTTTTTATGCTTGATGTCTCTGCTGGGATGACACAGACTTGGTTGTGGCTGCAACTTTAGTAACGTCAGTTCAGCTAAAAATGATAAAAGAAAAGACAGTCACTGAAACTTTTTTTAATCTTTTGTTTATGCGCACTGTATATCATGAAAAGACAGACTAACTCGGACCTTTGTTTTAGTGTGAATAAAACCGCTTTCCCAGTCTGCACAAGCTGACAAGTCAGCAGACTTGCAATGGGGAAAGTATATTTGGGCCTAAAGTTACAGTATGGACTCAATAATTCAGAAATGTATTCAGGAGCCTTAAGCCTGATGGATAAGAGATATGATTTTATAATAATTAAAAATCCCATTTATTGTCTTTAAAGTGTCAAATGGTTTAGGAAAATCTAGATTCTCTGAGTTTGGGCCAGTGCTCTGCTGAGACATTTGATTGACAAATAAAGCCATGCATCATCTGCATAGATATAAAAAAACAGGTGTAACGATACATCAATGCATCAGTTCATCAATTTATATTTCTTCGATACAAATATATCGACAGACGGCAAAGTGTAATTCCAGTGAGGCACCAGGAGAATGAGAGATTTTCAGTCCACTAAGATTAAATTGAGACCTTAGCACTGAATGTTTGTATGTAATACTTTTCCTGTTTTACCCACTCTACCACTGCACAAAAATAGGTATTTTCTTTGCTTTTATTTTTGGCCAAAAAAAGTTACTATATTGATATCCATTAATTGAATCGTATCATATCGTATCGCTCTAAATGAGCCCATATTGTTCTTGTATCTTATTTCCAACCATGTAATATGCATCGTATTCATTAAAACACTTTGTTACACCTCTAATAAAACAGTATCAAAACAAGTTCACAGGCCAAACAAAAGCATGTAAATAGATCCAAAAATAATTGGGAAAAGAACAGACCCTTGTGGGACTCCATAGCTCAGAACAGCTGGGGCAGGGCTAATACGTCAAAGAAGATTGTTTATTTGATGAAAAAACAAAAAACAAAAACCAGAACAACATTCAGTCCTTTTTCTCAGTATGCACTGCACATTCACCACAACTGTTAACGAAGCTGCATGGAAGCAGACATAGCAGAGCTGAGCGCGCACACTGATGTCATGGTGTGAAATGCTGGGGAATAAAAGGCGTGTGATTGGGGATGAGGGCTCTGACTTTGCCCCGTTGTTGTCTGGCTAATGTTTAGAGGTCAGAGGGAGATAAAGGCCTGACTGACAGTAAGGACAGGCCTGGTGTTGGAAGGGTCAAGGGTCATGCCTCTGCTGGAAGACCCCGATTTATGGCTCCTCGGACTGCTGGGTCAGGAACTTTGCATTGTTTGGGGATGTGATCATTTCCATAACACTGTGTGTGCTTCTGTGTCCATGTGAGGGAGAAAGAAGCGCTCCCAGCAGCTACAGAGTTTGTGTAATCCTTAGGAGATCTGGATGACTGTCTGTGTGAAAGAGAAAGAGGCTGGTGTGTATGTGTGTGTGTGTGTGTGTGTGTGTGTGTGTGTGTGTGCTTGAGACAGAGACGTGGTGTCTGGAAATAGCAGCGCGGAGGCTTGCTCTGCTGTTTGCCTTCCCAAGTTTGATTTGACATCCTAATTGCCACATGGAGGAACAAAATACTCTGAGGTTCCCCAAATTGAAGTCGATGTTGAACCAAGCAGGCTATGTTTAGCGGCCTGGGCTATCTGTGGAGGGCCTACATTTACTGCCGCTCACTCTTCCTCTCTATGCTTCTGTTTCTAACTTTTTTTTTCTTCCTCTGCGTTGCTTCCTGAAGGAGGAAATATGGAGACAGAAACAGAGAGAGAGAGAAGATTGACTGGAGGGTGCCAGCACAAGAGAAAAGTAGGTAGAAAGAGAGTTAAAGATAGAGGGAGAGAGAAAGGACGAGCAGCAGAGACAAATTGGAAGATCACTGCTTTTTATGCACCCCTCCAGTGAAACTCCCCAGCCAGGCCGAGCACGCACGCACACACGCTTTTTTTTCCCTTCCTCTCCTTCTCTATCCATCCCCTTATCTACCCCTCCCTTGCTTTTTTGTCTCTATACACCCTCTAGCAGCAGCAGGCAGCCCAGGCAGGTAGCTGACAGGCAAACTGAAGCCTGGCAGACTGGAATAATTACATGTGGCTGTCTGCGTGGAACATGACAGCTCTACCTTCAATTAAGCCCAGAGAATGCATTTTCATCACCCGCAGAGAGCTCCCGGCCTCGCCCGCCCACCAGCCTGCCAGCCAGCCAGCCAGCCCATCGTCCACCGCGGCGGGGCACGGAGCAGCAGGATGGAGGGGGATGAGGAGTGGGGGGCAGCACAGCAGCACACTCGCGCCGCTGTCGATAGAGCATCAGCCTCCCTCGGATTATGGCTATTAATGAGCGCCAAATACGATCAGCGCAAAGCCTTTCCGCGGTAGTCAAAAGGTGAAGGGGGGAATCAAAGTGGATGGAAGCTACACGTGGAGTAACAAACCAAAATACTGACAATTAACCTCTGAACCTACACACCCCCTCCCACTACCACTACATCCACCACCACCAAAACTGAGCCATCAAAGGGCGACATGGCTCTGATGCTGACGAGCGGTAACAACAGCAGCAAAACATTAGGACAGGAGTCTGTGCTTCTGAATGGTGGATGCACACTTCATAGCTATGTGATGAGAAAAGTAGTTGTGCGAGCATGTGGAATTTTGATGCAGCTTTAATCACGAGTAAAAAATAAAGTTATAAGAAAAACAGCCCACCTGCATTAGTACATTAGTAGTTGACGTCCCCTCTCTGCCCATCCCCTCCCTTAAAAAGTGTAAAGGGTTAATTATGAATCTGACCTCTACATTCCAACCATAGCTGCAGACGGACAAACGAATCCCGGGGAGTTTTACCTCACAAAGGATGCAGAACGGAACATCGCTCACATTTAGCAAATCTTAATTTACATTTAGAGTGATTACTTTCCCCGCTCAAAGCAGTTCGAAGAAGTCTCCTTCACTCGCCCCTGCAAAAAAATGCTTCTTCCAAATTAAACGGCACAAAATAAAATCACAGGAAAACTGCCAGTCTTGCCACATGGATGTTGTTGTCAAGACTTGAGACAAGGACAGAAAAAAAAATAAAAAAACACCCGGGGCCTCATGTATAAACGGTGCGCACGCACTAAAATATTGCGTACACTATGTTTCACACACACGCCGGGATGAATAAAAATCATCGTGACATGAGAAAGTGCGGACTGTCCCGCAAACTCTGTCCTTTGGCAGCGACAAGCTACAAAGTACTGAAACTCAAAAACTGTGCCAAAATAGTGTAAAGATAGGTTGGGGGGTGCATTAATCAGCAAGCATGATTTTAATTTTCATGTAGGTTTTGCTGGTCGAATTGCTGCAGTGAACACAACTGCATGGCAGGCACTCTGCCACACACACACACACACACATGCACACACACACACGAACACACACACACACACACACACACACTGCCCTCTGCCTCCTCCTAACCATCAAGTTCACCGTAACAAAACCAATAAATAAAACGTGTTTACGTATTCAATAAAACGTGTATGTGTGTTATCAAACTTCCCTTTTCAAATATATTAGCTACAGGATGAGGGGTATCACTGATTGTCGGGATCATTTTGGCATGTTAATCAGTCAGTCTGATCGCTGTAAATAAATAATTACCATGCTGCAACTTGTGCGTAACGCTGATGGGTAGGTGACTTTCCCTCCTTGCACTGGGAGAAAACAACGTGAAAAGAAAGAATTGAGAACGTGTTTTTAACGTCCTCCTCACCCTCAAACACTTTGTTCACTGTGACAGAAAACATTATTTCTGTGTCCGTCTGCTTAGCCTGTGATTTACTGGACAAAACCAGTGATCAGCTGCTCATAACTATGTATTTATATCATGAGGCGCCTTGCATCGATTGTTTACGGTTGAATGTGGGTGTAGAGAGGGCAGGGTACACGGCTGATCCACCTGCACACTTTTCCAAGTTGATTTGGGATTTATAAAAAGGAAGTTTGCGCACAAACAGGTTTTGTAAAAACTGGATATTTCTTGTCGTATGCACATATCCTCATTTGTATGTACGCAAAAATTTAGTGTGGATTCTACACAGTTTAATACTTGAGGCGCCTGAGCATCACTCCTGCGGCCTGTGTCAGCGCTGGATTAGGATGTATGAGCCTGGCCTTCTCTGTCGTACCAGTTGAGACAGGCACGGGAGTATGGATTAAGCAGCAAGGTCAAGGAGGTGTGAATTAATGGTACAGATAATGAGTGGGTTTACTGAGGCAGCCCTTCACAGGCTTCCTCCCCTGCTGTGTAACCTCAGCAGCCCCTGGCGCACTCCAGGCTCTCATGGCAGCGAGGGTAAACATGTGTGTAAATACTGTTTTGCTTTTCACTCACACATGCATGAATGCACCCATACGCAATCACACTGAGGACAGATAAAAACCTACAAACATACTGCAGGTATTTGCACGCAGCACAGACTCCCTCTCTCTCTCTCACACACACACACACACACACACACACACACACACACACACACACACACACACACGCACACACGCGCACACAAAATGGAAAATCTGAGAGGAGGACTGACAAAAACGCCTCAGGTAAAATGAATTGAATCCAATGAGATGTATTGGGAGGATAGATATGTAAAGGGCTGCTGCTGACAGCTGCTATTGCTCCCTCGGTGGCTGGTGCCAAATGACAGGCCTGCGGAGAAAGGTGCGTTTGATAATACAGCCACTACAATCCACCAGATCCTCGTTTCCCTTCAGTCTATTTATATTCAGTTTTTGCATTGTTGTCGGCACTGATCTCGAGTCAAAGCGTCTTGGGCTGTTTTACAAGCACGCATGTGAAATGCACTTTGTTTCTTTTTGTGGGCTATGAATTGTTGTCTTAAAAATAGCATATCATCAACTTTTGGCACGCTCAAATAACAGTCAGACACGTGCAAAAAGACAAATCTCACTTCCTCTCTCCTCCCTCCTTCGCTGCTACCCCCCTGCCTCACGCCTCAGATAAATATTCAGGCAGGAGTGGGTGGAGGGGCTTTTGCAGCTCGGTGAGGCTAACATGTTGCATTGGGCTCCTTGAGTAGAGAGGACAATGACTAGGTCCACAGTGCCCCTATTAAAGCAGCAGCCTCCAGGCTAGCGGATTAGCCTGAATAGGCTGTGCTCCCCAGGTACAGGATTTGGTTTACATTAGCCCGCTTTGCCCTTGGCTGCCACTGCTAACTCCTGTTCAGGTCACTTAGCTCTGGCTCACGCAGGGCACCTTTTTTTGCTAGCATAATTAGAAAGAGGAGCTTAACTGACATTACTTTGTGCCACAAATATGTTTGCTGTTGTTTGAGGAAAGGCTGGCTGTGCAATTGTTAGAGCGGCTGCTCGGACTGCAAGCCGTGCGAGAGAAGAAAATGTCTCACTTTTCCAATAATCTGGTGTGCATGACAGTGAGAGGGCATGTAGCTCAGGGCAATGGGACCACTTTAAATTTTAAACACAATTTCAGCTTAGCCTCATTTCAATGCAGTATGGCTGGAGGTGGAATCAGAATGCATAAAATTGACTGCATGAAAAGATAATGTATAATAAATGTATTCCTCGTTGGGCACCAGTGGATCGAATCATTGATTAGCACTGGGCCCGCCGCTGCTAAACATCCTTGTTTCATACATATTTCATTACAGCTCCGACAGTGGCTGGGTCTTCTGTCATGGGACTGTGACAGATGTCCATTAGTTGGACCTTGGACCAGTGGAAGGGAGGTCCTGGTAACCTGTCCCACCCCAGATCTGGTGTCCCCATCTGGCTGGCTGCATGGTTAGCGGGTGGCCCTCATTCAAAATTATGATTCTTGTCCAGAATCAGGCTGAGAAACACTCGACATATTTTAGTTAAAGCTGTCTGGATGGCCTCAATATGTCTCTCCATGTGACTCTTTGTTTTACCCTTCCTTCTTCTCTAGTACCTCCTCAACAGAGAGGTCAGCGTCAGCCGCAGCACACTGGTGGGGATCACCAGACTCCTCCAACAATCTAGCGCGTCAAACTAATTGAGACATAGACGTAACTAAACCTAAGAAATTTCTGTTCTACCTGAAGAAAATGAAATAATGAAATGAGCTTTCACAGCCGAGGCTCTGATTGGTGCTATTCCCGTGGGGAGGGACTCCCCCTTGGTGGTCCTGACACTGAGGGCAACAGGGTGATTACATCTCAACCCACAAAAAGCCCCTTGAGAGAATTTATAATGTCTTCATGATGACTGCACTGCCACCTTATAATACCATGTTTACCACCTGCCAAACAAGGGAAAATTCAAATGGGCATATTTGAATCTTCCTCTCATTTTCTTTAGTTCACATTTCCTTTTAATGTCAGTTTATTTACATGACATTAGAGGAAGGTGATTCATTGTGTCAGTGCAGCAAAAGGCCAGCGTGCAGCAAGGACAAAGCCTCTGAATATGGGGTGCCTGCTCTACCAACTGAGCACCGGGCACCCCGAAACAGAACTTTTAAAAAGGATGTAAACATGTCACTCCGACTGAAATCGCACTAAATTGAATTTCTCAAAGTCGAGTGAGTGGTTTCTTTGACCTGAAACTCAAACAACATAAATTTGTAGAAGAAAGCTGAAAAGCAAAGAAAAATCACGTAAGCACAAGGGGAAGCGTGTTTAGTGAATCTGTACCAAAAGTAAAGTGTAAATATAAAGTGGACAGCGCTGTCAAGTTGTCCATGTTTTCACCATTCGACATGGATTCTGCTAGCTGCTTGCTAACTTTACTTGTAGCTTTTTTGGCTAAATGTAAGAAGGTTCCATAGCAACCAGATGACCTGGGCATATCACCGCCTACTGTAGCAGAGTCGGACAATAATTCCATTCTCCCTCTGCGCTTGCATACTGTGACAAAGACAGTAGTTCAATTAAAAGCTAGCCTGTAACCGTAGCTTTACGTAACTGTGCATGTAAATGTACTAAATGTATGAATTTCTGAATTGTTTCGGATCCTCGCCTGCTGCTTTTGTCCTTGTGCTGAACATGAACATCGTTTTTTTATTCAGTTTTGAACCTGCATCTTGATTCAACCAATCTGCCTGTTTGACACACAAGGCTGCATGGCACATTATTGAGATTGGTTGCTGTGTGCATAGACTGTGCCTCTGCAACTTATGATTACCCGTACCAGCCCTCTCTGCATGGATTCACAGAGACGTTAATATGCACCTCTGCAGGACTATAATTTCAGCCTTAGTTGAAATGCTGCCATTCAAATGTAGGGATTGAAGGGTTCACCCACTTCTATGAACACTACGAACGCAACCTGCTAGTTTGGCTGTCTGCTGATATGCACGTGTCTATTACTGAGGCATATGCAAAGACGGCCATTCAAGAAATAATATATGTTTACCAAGTGAGGGAATAAAGGTTTCTGCATGCCAAAAAACAACCAAAACATCAAGCTACACTGCAATTCAGACCAGACTGACAACTTCTGAAACTTTGTGAACTTTACATCTGCTCATATCTTCATCATCGCATGTGAAAATTTGCAGCCTTTTCCATGGAACATGTTTCACGTCAGAAGACAATGTTGTATGTCTAATGATCTCCTTAGCATTTCCAGTTCAAAGAGTTGCTTTAGACACATGTATTCCCTCTTCAGTGTCTGCGCTTTTTACAGTGTGAATGCAATTTGTCAGGTGAAGACGAGGAAAAAATGAGGCCAGCATATGGCCCCCTGAGTGAGTGTGTGTGTGTGTGTGTGTGTGTGTGTGTGTGTGTGTGTGTGTGTGTGTGTATGCGTGTGTGCGTGACTGAGAGAATTTTTCCTCTCTTTATTTTGGGGAACTAGAGCGTTGTCTCAGCGCTTTGCTATTCCCTACTAATCAGGTGCTGCCAACCTGCCAGCCAAGGCGGGACGCGAGGCCTTTCAAAACACTCTGCTAATTAACAAGCCCCCAATGCATCCCTTCCGCTTTTACAGCACTAGCACATCTGCCATAGAAACTCCAGAGAAGAAAAACTACATTATCGTCAGCCTGAGTGGATCCCTTCACGTCGCACTGAATAGATGTGTGCGTCGTGTTGTGTGCATGCGTGTCTGTCGCAAAGGTGCGCACAAAGTTCTTCACACGAGCTCCCAGGTTTTTTTTTTTTTCTTGAAAGTGTCGGCTTTGCATTGGTGCACTTGCTTGTGTAGACATTGGCAAGGCGTCCTGCATCTATCAGGCAGCTGAAAAGCATGAATAGCGTTCCCACCGTCTTAATGACTGTTTACATGTCCCCAGTGCAGATTAAAAGATGTTTCTGGTGTCGCCTGGGGTCTTGCTGCAACACATCTTTGACAACCCTCTAGCATGATTAACTTCAAAAGTGTTCTTATTTTCTTCACTTTCTCAGTTTCGGATTCCTTTATGTCTCACAGCACCTCAAATAAATACTAAATAGAGCACTGATTCCACAGAAAGAAGAGTATGTTATTAAATTAATGTAGAATTAGCTGCTGATATTCAAATTTATTTTATTCAAATGCGATAAACCCCTTGAGTTGTGCCAACTCGTTTTCAAAGAGATATGATATAAAATATGTTGATTTATAAGGAACCTGGTTTGAGGAGGGGGTGCTGGTGACAAAGTGGTCAGCGAGTAATCCGAAGCCCCTTTTTATACTCCAAATATTTACTTAAATTAAATCCTGGTGAAGGGGACTTTTGCTCTTTGCTCACACAAGTAGAAGAGACCTACATCTTAAATCAACACTCCTCATGTTAACTTTGGGTGAAAAAAAGCCCTCTTAACATGGAGTGTAAATTACACAAGACACTGCTCTTTGAAATCCTCCGGAAAATTGGACAAAGCAGCCACAGTGACCTTGTTTACTTTGGAGAAGTCTGCCGGGCATCTCAAGGATCCATACATTCAGATGTTCAGGAGTAATGAGTTTTTCCAGGCATGGAGTTCCTCTGGAGCCTGGAGCTCTGTCAGAGAGCCATGCCAGTGTCTCGCTCTACCTCTCATGGAGCCTTATGCTCATTTACCGCTAACACCCCTCACTCAACATTTTATGAAATAGTTAACTTCTCCAAAGTCTTGGAAATTAGCAAAAAGAACATTTTTGGAGGTCAAATGTCTCATGCTGAGAGGGGAATCAGAAAGCCAAGAGGCTGAAGGCAAAGCCCGACTTTAGATTGAGTCTGACATTGAACAAACTGCTTTTGCAGTGTTGCATAATGTCGAACTTTTTTAATATTTCTATTGATCCCGTTACATAGACTTTTTTTTTAAAAGAAGCTGACCTTGGCCCCCAGTGTTCATTGAAAATAAATGAATAAATAAAGCGAGAGAGACAGAATGTTCAAAGCATATGTACCTGCTTCTTTCTTTGCTAAACACTGAAAAGCAATATTTCTGTCAACATGACTTCTTTAATTTGTAGATGTAACACAAACTGTATTTTCTTTCCAATGTAAAAGAGTTCAAAATAAAATCAACACAATGAAAATATAACAACTGAGCTCTTGGCTTTTAAATTTCACAAGTTAATGAAGACTTTGCTGATTTGTGTAGAGATTTTCTCTTTCCTCTCTCTGGTCAGAGGTTGGGATCAACGGCTAACAGGATTTAGTGTCTGAAGGTCACAGCCATGTCCTTTGTAATTTCTCTTTGAGTTGTTTGGGTTTTGGCCATGTGAGCAAAATTGCATTTTAAAGACTAATTTTACTTAAATTTGATAACTTAACAAATCTAATAATAATAATAAACAAACATAAATCAGAAAAAAGCTTCCAGCATTTCCTGATCTGAACATTATTACAACAGTCTGGAGAAGACTTTGAAACGCTACATCATTTTTTTAAGAGACTAAACTGACAGAAATCTATGTCAACATAATAATATGAATATTGAATTGAACATACAAATGCAAAAACATAAACTAAATATGACAGCACGCATCGGATCTGCTTGTCAAATGTTTGGATGGCTTTTGAAAACTCTCTCCTCCAATAGCTTTCAGACGCTGGATTTGTGGGGGTGAGACCAAACAAAAGTGTGACTTTTGGAAAATGTCAGTGTAAAATTCACACCCACTGGTGAGAATGTCATAGTCGTGTACAAGTTAAACTCTGACATTGCAAAAGCTGGGAAATTAACACCCACTAACAAAATGACAACAAATAGTATGAAACATAAAATGACCTGCAAAGATATGACAAGTCATCCTGACAGGACTTTACTGTCTGAACTAAATTTCATTATAAATTTTATAGTAGCTAATCCATATAAAAACACACGCACATGTCAACCTCAGTATAAGAAAAAGTTTGGGGATAACCAAGGTCAGCAGGACTGATACACTCAGGATTAGACACATCTCTACAACATTTCAAGGCAATTCAAACTAGAGTTGTTGAGATATTTCAGTCGAGACCAAAGTGAGCTGACTGACTGACCCACAGGCCTTAAAATCAGTGTAGCCACTCTAACTGTATGCTAAAATAAATCTCTGCTACACCCCAAATCATCAGACAAACACACTCCCATTAATTCTGCCTGTTTCGTTCTACAACCACCTGAGAGCTCACGCAACCCCATTTTTAGCACATCAAACAACTTATTTCACCCTGAGCCTCTCTGTCTGAATTGCTAAAGCAGAGAGCCATCGTTGTTGTCTGTGATTAGGTAAGCGGGTTAAGAAGAGGTGACAGTCAGTACGCTTACATGACATTAGAGAAAATCGATTGATTGTGTCAGTCCAGCTGGACTTTTGAAATCCATGTAGACATGTTAGTCCAACTAAAATCGCACTAAATCGAATTTCTCAACTAAGCTAACACACCCAGCTAATGCAATTGAAAGTCAAATGACTCCTGCATGTATACACCTCAACCGTACCCAGAATGGCCTGATTCTCCTGGCGGCGGTCTTTCTGGAACTCAAACAGCATAAATTTTGTAGAAGAAAGCCTGGAAGAAAACAAGAATCCCATAACCTCAAGGGAAGCGTGCACTGAAACTGTACCAAAAGTAAAGCCTAAATATAAAGTGTACAGCGCTGTCAAGTTGTTGTTTTCTCCATTCGACATGGATTTCGCTCGCTGCTTGCTAACTTATTGTAGCTTGTTTGGCTAACTGGAAGAAGGTTCAATAGCAAACAGCTGAAAAAGGCTTATCACTGCTTTCCATAGCAGAGTCTGGCAATAAAGTAGTAGGAAAGTAGCAAAGTAGTCCAGTTAAATGGCCTAATCAAACTATAACTGTAGCTTGACTGTGTGTGTAAACGTACTGACTGGTCGAAATGACCAAGTGTCGATCTTTTATCATTGGTTGTTGTGCTTTCAAGATGAATTGAGGCCAACTGTCATTAGGGGAGACAAATAAACTGTCAAATTTGTGGTCATTATTTACTTAAATACTTTGCTATGGATATTAAACTGCAAGTCTGATGAAGTAACACGACAGGAGGGAAGATATCAGCCATTGTCCTGCCTGTCAAAGTCTCAGACGTGAACCTGACAAGTGAGTGAGCTTACACACGGCTCAGCCTCGTGTAGGACCACATTTGTGCATGAGGCGGAAATGCTCCCTAGCTTTATGTGCATTGGTTTTGAGATTACTCAAACGCCATAGAAGAGTTTAATTTCCCACTCTTTATTAGTCTTTGCAAGAGCAAAAAAATCTTTAGTCAGACAGTGGGAGACATAGGTGGGATGGTACGCTCGTCATAGACTTTACTTAAAATATAAATATGTTGACAGCTTGATGCAGCTCATGATTCCTCCGTAAGGACTGCTTTATTACAAACAATTCCACTGTATAAACCTTCAATATGCAACAGACAGAACATTAATTATTGTCAGAAGCAACATCACTCTCTCTTCAGCTGCTGTGTGATGCTGCAGGTGTTAAAGGAAAGAATCTGATCAACAGCCAGCTGTGGACAACAAACTGAGCAGCAGTACTGATGCTTTTGAGAAATCCCACATACATTCAGTGAAACCTAAACAACATTACTGTATGATTCAGATATTAATCTTGCTCATTTCTGTCACAGTAATTGTTATTTTATTTAAAGCACATCATGCTATGGCAAAAGAAACAAAATATATTAAAAATTGGTTTGTATTGTTTGCACCTCTGCTGATGAAAACCAAACAACACGAGGCTCCTGTGCTCTCTGCAGTTTTATTTTTCAAAACGCAAGACTTTTTAATAGTCATTTTACAACACAAGGTTGTAGAATGAAATACTGTGATGCTCTGATCTCAAACTTAACTGATCTCACAATAGGCACATCCATGGCCTGTATCATACATCTTGTTATGTGGCTCAATAGACTACATTCTCCCCTTTCAGTGACGCACCATGTGGACCTCTGCTCTGTTACTTTACAGAAAACACCAGTTGTGAAGACAAGAAAACTAAAGGACTGAGCTGAAAACATTCAGGACTGAAACAGCGGTGACCTGCATGTCAGACCCAAAGATTTAACACGGCGTTAACAGCTGCTGTGTTCACTGTTACTGTTGACATAAGCTAAAACAAGATGCGTGAGGTTTTCTGTGAATGATACACATCCAGGACACTTCAGAACCAATTTAAATATGAATATTAAAGGAAGAGTTAGTAGCATTTTTCTAAAAAAAAAAAAAAAAATCAAATTTTAGAGTAAACAAAAGTAATGCTGCTTAACCAGCACTTCTGGGCCTCTAGACATGTGATGTGGTGACTGTGTCTGCAGAGCCCCTGGCCTAGGGTTAGAGTCTGGGCGGGGAGAGGGTGTGTTTCATCCAGCAAATGACAGTACGCAGGTCAGATTAAGAGTGGATAAAACACAGCGACTGGAGAAACCGGAGAAAGTTACAGATATGGGGGTAGCGGGAACAAAAAGGAAATAAAGCTGTAATAAGGCGAAACGGCAAGCAGATGAAGCTCGCTCCAGAACCAGAGTGAATCTCGGTCTGGCTTTCACCTGCTTTCGAGCACTGATGGAGAGGCTGGGGATGAAGAGTGACGCAGAGCTGGCTTGCTTTTTGTTGGACAGGTAGGTGCCAAACACCGGCAGTTAGCTTGTGCAAGCTTGCTAAATTATTGACTTTTCCATTAAAACAAATATAATTTTCTATATAGTTTGTACAAGCAGAACGCCTGCACGCTGCAGTACTGCTGATAGCGTTGAGCTCGGAATGAGGGGCCCAATTTGAATGTTGTGTTCACAAGTTGCAATGAACAACTGCTAATTCTTCCTTTAAAGGTAATAATGCAGCCTTATTTATTCATTTATTTGTTTATAATTTTTTTGAGTTTTTGGATGTTGTGTCAAGGGTATAAAACAATTACAAATATTTGGGGACGAATTTCCATATTTCATGTAAGTATCCAAGTCAAATCAAAGTTATTTTTCTAATCAAACATCCCAAGATATCAGAGAAAGGTATTGTTCTCACAGAGTTTGACCATATCAATGTGATCTGCTCTAGTTTCAGTGTCACTGGGACATTTGAGAAATTTGCAGACCACATCATAGACATTACCCACTGTTCTTGTAATAAATTGGCCACATTTTTTCACACTGATCATATGCTAGGCTTTGACTTTATCTTGCTATACCAAGAAGCATCAGCTGATTTAGTCATTTGCAGACCTTTGTATTTTCTTTAGGCGACAGCCACATTGCTGCATTTTAACGTTAAAACGGAGTCTAGAATCAAAGATGCTACTTGTCCATATGCGCAGCGTAAGTTCCGTAGCAGCTCTACTCTCCATGTTACCCTGTCTGTTACCTAGTCTGTAGAAATTAGGAAGCTGTAGTTTTACTTTGATGTGTTTGCAGTCAATAACTCTCTGGCATTGTGACATAACTCACTGATGATTAACATTGTCACTACGGGCTCTGTACATGGTGTGTTGATGTAACGTTGCTCCGGCCAGAGGAAGATGATGACAGCATTACAAACTTGTCCAATGATGACAGAAACAACTTGTCACAATAATCCAAGTGCACTGGTGCTTTTCCGGGGCCCGTTCATTGTTACGACGGCTCACTGTTCCACCTGCATGTGTGAGATGCACCAAAGGGCCAATGTTCTGACTATTTCTAATACCTATCGAAATATGCTACATTGCTGTTCTGCATATGCGCAGTGGAAACTGGTTAAATTTGGCAAGGTGTCCAAATGGTTAAGGTTTGGGCAAAATTACTTGGTGGGCCATATAAATTCAACACAGAGGTTAAGTTTAGGCAAGACTTCACTGATGGTTATGATTAGGCACGTGAAATACATTTAATCACGCCTAAGAAATTTGGTTAAGTTTCTCAGTTCGCGCTATGGTAGCATTTTTCAACAAAGCAGCAGAAATTGACAGAACATCTCTCTGTTTATGTTCATCTTGAAAGGAATGGAGGCTCTGCCCGCATCTAACAACATGCGGGCAGAGCAGTGAGCCGTCGGAACAACGGGCCGTTGGAACAGCGGTGCGGCACCGGTTTTCCGGAGTTGTCCCTTGTTACTTAAGTAACGTTAATACAATGTGCAGGTCACCTTTGTGAAAACATCCATGAGCGATCACGCTGTTGTCGTTCCCTCCATTGATCAGGACCGATCTGGACCAGCATGCAAAGGTTTTCTTGCCATTTTCTCTGGAACCACAACTCCGTTTATGAAGTTATACCAATCAATGTAGGGCTGATGGTGCTGCTGAACATGGAAACTGTCAAAGTTCACCGAATAATGTCTTTCCTCCTGCGAATGTAAAGCAGTAGCATCATGACAAAATGCAGAATTTAAATGCGCAACAGCTGCTCGCAGAAACAAGGTCAGCAACACCTGTAATCTGTTATCCATGTTGAATTAATGTAGTAGTAACAGTTGAGGCTCAGAGATAGAATCATGCATGATACATAAAGGCTTGTTGGTTTTCATGAAATAGTCACATGACTTGGGGGCGACCAATCAAAAAGGGTGTCCTTGCCATCATTTCCAAACCTCTCTGTCTATGCCCGATCATGAGACGCCACGCCAGAGTCTTGGAAATGAACAGGGACTCGATCGTCTCCAAACCGCTCCATCTTTGAGGCGCTAAGATGCTGGGTTAGTGAAGACACGAGGCTCAAATGCAGCAACATTGCTGCATGTTATTAGTGTCTCATTAGTGTAACAAGTTACTACAGATCAGTATTACATGAAATGATGCTCGAAAATATTGCTTGCAGGAGAAAGTTGTGTTTAAATGCAGTTAAAAGATCCGTACAGCAATTGCAACCACAGCAGGAACAGCAGCACAGATTGTGGCAAGTGTGTTTTAGCTGAATCCTGGACCTAAGCATTGTCGACAGAAATGTATTTTTTGGGGGGAAGACTTGTTATTCTCCACATCTACAGCGAGGAGGCCCTGGCAGGAAAATGCCAATCAGGAGGTAAGTTGGAATCCCATCATCCCTTTCCTGCCTAGAACACCTTCACTTTTCATTTGCTTCAATATGCAAACCAAGCTGTTTAGGGATGAGGAGAGAGGCGGCTAATGAGCTGCCTGCATCAACCCTGCAGAAAAGAAAGACCCCTCATCGTAGCTGCTCAAGAGAACGCCTCCTCTGGGCATGCTCAGAAACAGCAAAACAACAACAACAACAACAACTATACAGCCAGGGCAACACAAATTGATGTGATTAAGTAGTGCGAATGACAGTTACTGTGTGAGGGGCTGGATGCAGAGCAAGCACATTTGGAGTGCCTGAGATTGCATTCAGGCGGAGAGCGTGCAGCTGCAGATGACTTGCGATGTGGAAAAGTTTACATGGTGAGACGTCAGCTGTTAATGAGATGTGCTTGACCTCCAGACGAGTTTTCTCTCTTTTCTTAGTTTCCTCTCCCTCTCCTTGTTGGTTGCTGCGTAATCTTGCTAGTGCAGTGTGACAGTGCTTCATAAAGCTGTAGAATAAATGACATTAGAGCTGCTTGGCTCTTCTACCCAGGAGATTGGCTGGCATCCTGCACTGTAAATCAATCTATGTGAGAATAATGATCCATTACCGGGTCTAACAGTCTCTGCTGATTGTAATTCTGCCAAGAAAATGTGATATAGATTATACTGTGGCCTAAGACACTGAGATTGGAAATCCAACTTCCCAATGTCATAAAAAGGCACATTTTTTGGATTCCTGAGGTAAAAGTTGACTAAAAAACCTTTTTCATTTAACCTTAGTGAGTTATCTCCTTGCTGAAATAGTTCTTCATACATTGTGATCCATCAGAATTCTCTATTTTGTAATAAATGGAAGCCAGGGTCATTATATAAACAACTGCACAGCAAAACTGGTCTCTGTTTTGTAACATGAGCAATGACACTGCCAAAACGGACATTCTCAAAATACTATACAGTTTGTCAGTGTGCTGAGGTCCACTTCAATCCCCCTTCCAATGCTTTGAACTTTTGCACTCTCCTCAGGCCGGCCAGTGTTTTTCTCCGCCACAAACCATCACAAACAAAACACGAGGGCAGTCTCGTTTCACATAATTGCTCAGCCAGAAAATGTCCATTACGCTCTTGTTTTCCTTGGCGCACGGAGTAGAACTTTAAACCATGAAAGAAAAGCAGTGTGGGAAGTTCAAATGGTATTGTCATTAACGCCTCAACACAGTGATCATTCACGAGGGGCTTGCACGTTCAGACAATGCAGGCCTTTCTTGCTGTGGCGCAGATGGCATCGTAAAAAAAAAAAAAAAAAAGAGGCCTTCTCTGCAAACACCAAAAGCAAACACACAAACAGTGGTGACCCTCCGAGTCCCCAATCCATCTTTTCTCCTGTTGGGCTCTTGTTGTCCCAGTAAGATCAAGGCGATTTCCCTGAACTGATGTTTTCGTGTATGCACGCTCATTTTGGGTAACTCTTGAAATGTAAATGGAAACTTTTCTGAATGTTATATTTCATCTGACTTTTGTAAAGATTTCAAGGACTTTAACCATCACGGTTTAACGTACAGTAATTTATTGCTACTCATCAATCTTTATAAGCACCACATAACCCTATTTGGTAAAGTTTCAGGCTAATTTACATATATTTTCTCTCCTCTTTGCACCTATTCTATTCCATTTTAGTCCGTGGAATTTGTTTGCACAACCAAAAACCCCAGTATTTGCTGAATTGCAGCTTGAGAATGTCGGCTCCATTTGGTTAAAGGCAAATTGGCTAACCTTTTAAAATGGCCAGTGCTCAAACCTCATCTCTCCTCCAAGGCCGGTGGGTATCTCGTGGACTGCCCTTCAGAAACACAGATGTTCCATCTCCCGAGTAATGCAGCCTTCCTTAGGCCTAACCCCTGAATGCTGGCACCACCGCAGCAAAAATATTTCCAAACAGAGCTGCAGCACTTTTGTGTGCAGCTGTGCTTCAACATTTGTCAAAACTTGTCATCAAGTGGCGGAAACAAGGCCGAAGAATTTGCTTGTGATTACATCGCATACAAGCAGGGACTCACATATACACTATGTGCACTTCCACACACATGCACAGCTCAACACCAGCAGACACACACAAACACACCATGATGTATTTGTAGAGCTGCAAGCTACAATACTCTAATGAGAACTCAAACTGAAATTGGTTGTTTATCCCACATAAATGTTTTTAGAGTGGAACTTTAGTTAATAAATCACTTTCCGTCAGTTGGCTTTGTTTGAGCAGGTGAGTATGATGCCTTTTAAACTCTGCTGCTGCCTTAATGCTGCCAAGTAAAACATGACAAATCTACTGATGTGGCTCACTCTGAATACCTGGCTGATGCTGAAGGATTTTTAATGATTTTCTCAAACTAATCTCAAAAATAAGAAAAAAACAGCAACAAAAAAACAAAACAAAAATACAGCCAATCCAGCAAATCCAGGAAGAAATCTTCCTTTTGAAGAACTTAATGTGCAGTTTGTTCTTTTACAACCAAATACAGGAAGCAGCCCTGAAATGCAAGCTGGTGCGTGTTAAGAAGCATATATTTAGTTTTTTTATGCCTCCACGCTGGCAGCAGTCATCGCTGGTGGAAATATGTGTCTTGGTGTCCGTCTGTTTCTCCCTGGCAGCTAATTTGAAATCCTGCATGTTGATATAGAGAAAACTTTGTCTTATCACGCACCAGCAGCAGGTCAATTTTATTTATTTTTTTAACTTTCCCAGTTAAAATAACCAGTCTCAATACTTACTTACCTGACTGAATCAAAAATATTGAACACTCCCACATGAGCAATTAGAAGAACTTAGAGTGAACATTTTGATGATTTTTGGTTCTTTAGTTTTGCAGGTGTTCATAGATACATCCACATCATCCTCATAAGCTGACAGCAATTGTTTTAATGGCAACATGCTAAACTAAAATGATAAAGACAGTAAACTTCACTTCACTAAACATCAGTACATTAGCTATGTTATGTTAAGAGTTCCACCATGTTGACATTAGCACTTAGCACATCCTTAAAATGCAGCTAGCATAGTTTACACTTGGTTGGCTCAGGGGAAAATAACTCTCATAAAGAAATGCTACATGTATTTCATTCTCAGGCAAAAACAAAACAAAAACGAAGCAAAAGAAAAAGAAAAAAAACTACAACACTACAAAGACAAAATGTCATGAACAATTTTACTGTGGAATATTTTATTTGCTTGTATTTTGGCATTGATCTAAAAGTAAGAAAGTTTTTCTGCTCTATCTCAGACTAAGGCAGCGATTCTCAAAGTTGGGGGCGTGGCGGCATGACAGGGAGTTTTTTTTTTTGGTTGGAAAATGTAACACGCAGAACTATTGTTTTTGTCGGACTCACTTTCGAGTGACAGGACAAACAAAATGCACTCTGATGGTGATTTTACATTCAGACGGAGAGAGGGAGTCCAGGTTTTAAAAAACAGAGAAATATATTACAGGGGCGAAAAAAAACAGGCGATGCCTCAGATACATTCAAAACGTTGATCAGCTACCAAAACCCAACTCATGGAAATATGACAACGCATATCTTCCTCTTGGATTCACAACGGATGTAATGGGAGATGAGGAGAGACCTGTCTGTGTTTTATGTCTTAAAACTCTGACTGGCAGCTGACAGTATGCAGCCTAACTAATTAAAAAGACACTTGCAGACATGACACCCTCATCAGCATGCAAGTCAGTCTAGTTTAGATTATTGTTATTGTTCTAGCAAAGTGAAATTTCTATTTGATTTTTTGAAAAAGCACAGTGTGATGGAGCAGTCTGGTGACTAAACGTCCAAAAACTGGTTTACAAAGTTGAAACGTAAGTTGTTCGTTTGCACAATAAACTTCTTAAAGAAAAGTAAAAAGAATGGTCATGATCTTGAGTTTTTTGTTTTTGTTTTGTTTTAAAAAAAGGTACAACGTTACCCCTTTTCTAACAATCTTGTTGGATTTTTTCTTCCTACAAAAGCTGCATTCCGACTGCAGGAACTTTGTCCAGGGACCAGGAACCTCTCGAGGAACCCTGCATGTTCCGTCCATAGGAACCAGGGTAAAAATTAAGAGGGGAATGATGGAAAAAAGTCTGACAGCCACTGGACTAAGGTAATATTTAAGTACGATTCCAATCCAAACATTGACTTGTGCTGTCAGTGAAGAAGCTGACTTTATGAAGTGTTTGCTGGTGTCTTTATAGAAGCTAATTGTGTGAGTTTATGGGTTTATGATCTTCACACTGTTCAAACTGACCCAGGAGAGCTTAGCTGACCCCAACACACACACACACACACACACACACACACACACACACACACACACACACACACACACACTGTCTCTCTCTGTAACACACACAAACACGGTCCATGACACCCACCCTACCCATCCACAAACCTCCATTTGCCAGAAGAGGTTCCCTGCAGTGACCTGTTCTGGCTCTTTCATAAGAAAATTTCCAAACGTGGCTCCAGATGCTTGCACCGAGGTCAAGCACATTAGTTTATAAAAAGCCCACATTATTTCCTGTTAATCAAGTTATTATTTTCTCCCTTCTACGTTTAATATCAGACTGCTTTGGGCCCAGCATTAAAAATGTCAACATTTTTAATTTGAACTTCTCAACTCCCTGATTTATGACGGCGATCTCTGCCAGTCTACTTCCACTGACCTCTAAGGAACATTTCAATTTATTTGGCCTCCCTCCGTAATTTATTTTCACTTATTAATGAGAATGGAGTTTGGGGACTGTACTGCTGTTGGAGCGAGTGTCAGGAGATTGCAGAATACCAGCTCTGGTTGTAATGGGTTGTGTTATTTGATTGGTTATCTCAAAGGGAAAACAACACCAGGTCAAGCTGAACAGATTAATAACTGGAAGTTGAATTATCAGAAAAAGGAGATTAGCCTGCATGGATCCCAATCATAAACCATCCTAATTTGTTTTTAAGAGCAAAGTAATAAATCCAAACAAACTGAGACAATAACAGCTTACTATAAATCCCAGCATATTTGCTTATGGATTTTCTTCCTATTCCTTCCATCTATTGTTATTTTGTAATTTCACAGAAAATTGGATATTTTTTCACCCTTGCCATTGGATGGGATGAGGATCCAGCGTGGTGTTGATTTCTGTTGCGGCCTGTCGAAGTTTCATGAATGATTAACAAAGCTGGGCCTAGACTTGCTCATAAATAAATAGCAGGCATCAGGACTGAACAGGCTTCTCATTGACAGGGAGAATTGACAGATTGGCTTCCAAATTATACCATTCAGTGGTAACTGTATAGTGTTTTCATGCAGGAGCAGCCTGGTCACAAATCATGCATACACGCTATGCAAGGATGTGCAAAAACAACATGAGAAGCTCTCATAATGAATGCATGCACGTCTTTCTAATGACCACAAATCATAAAAAAGTTGGGAAGCTGCGTAAAACAAAGATGAATGTGATAACTCGCTCATCGTTATTTAAAGCTGCAGTTGGTAACATTTGGAAATCAAGCTGGCTGTAGTGTGAGACTCCTTCCACTCCCCGTTTTTGCTCCAATTTTATTTTATGTCATTTATTGTCGCTCTCTCTTTTGAGGCCAGTCTGCACCAAAGATTCACAATGGGATGAAACGGTTGCAGGTAAATTTTCAGCAGAGTAAACTGGTCTGTTTGAGCTCGAGCTTGAACCGGCTGACGGCGTCACTTGCAGACACTGCTGTCAGCAGAGGCGAGCCAGAGCGCAAGGCAACAGCTAATCAGCTCATGCCGACGTCACCTGCGGCTGAGGATCGCAGCTTAACACACCAATCAGCACAGAGCATCACTGATTGGGCAAAAGATAATGAGAGCGTAAAGATTTTTACACTCTTGATTAAAAGGCATGATGGGAAAACAGAGATCTTGTGATACTCTCAGACCACGTCAATTACTAGTAGCTGTCGATA
>JAQLOL010000013.1:17245336-17255819 GCA_029783665.1 Naso thynnoides
AATAGTCAGAGCAACTAATTAAAATGTGATTTTAAAAAATTTTTTTTTTTTTTTTTTGGTCAACATAATGTTTTTTGGTCCTCATTCCTTAAGCACAAAATCATTCCAAACAACCCATAAAAGTGTTTTCTGAAATGGCACCATGGCCTTTTTGGGACATTTTGTTTGTCCAGTCATGCTGCAAAACAGTTGTTGTTCTTGCTGGATGATTTCCCTGAAACCTAGATCGCCTTACATGACTTTTTTTTTTTTTTTTTTTCAGTTCCAGTGTTTTTAAACTCACAGGAGTTTGCAATATTTTTTCCTACAATATCTGGATAATGTTAGAATATTGCAATTATGGCAAATAAACTACACTGTAGGTTATGCAACTAAAACACTTGGCTTAAGTTACATTTCTTGAGATTTGCAACAAGCTTTGCAGCTATCAAATGTGCTTAGCATAACTAGTCTGGTTGGCAGCTTCTTTAAGAGAAACATAACAGACAAGAAACTGATGTGGACTGTTTACAGTGAAGCTAGGCAAACTCAGCACTGACGTCAAATACATTGCTTTTTAAATGACCTCCTAACAATAGAAAATCCGCATTAGCATTAGCAGAAACAGCTCTGGGACTTCTGTAGGAGAGTGAACAGAAACAGCATGGACCTTCGTCAGGACAAAGAGTTTAAAACAGCGATGTGATTTCCTTTCATACACCAAACAATCATGACTAAAAAATCGAAATGACACAGGAAATGACATCATGAGAAATAGCAAAGGTCATGACAAGGCCTGTACAATTATAAACACAACAGCATTAAGTCACCATCTTAAATATCTTAAATACAATTTAATAGAGGACTTTACATACATTTCACAAACATACACTTAGATCCAGTGCATCACTGAGAACAAAGTTTGGAGCCCTGTTATCGAAAACGCTTCTCGTTTAAGAAGGGTTTCTTTTAAATCACCTGTTTGTCTAGACAAGGTCACTTTTTCACTTCCTTAGGCACTAAATGTTGGGATTGGGTCACTGGCCTGTTTCAGATGGACCGTTACTGAACCGTCAGGGTTGTTATTATGTGTGGCTGAGCGGTGTTCAGCCGTACGTACCTTCAGCGCTCTTGTTGTCATTCCAACATATGAGTGTAGAACAGCTACATTTAGTGAGATAAATGACTCCTGTTGTTGAACATGTAATGACGCCACATATTTTATGATTCGTTCCAGTAAGAGGATGTGAAAATGTGCTACAAAGCCCCGTGATAAGGGGATTTGCTCCCAGCACCACAGATATTTAAAAATGTGCATGTTGTTTTCTTTCAAAATGGGATAGAACCAAACTCAGTAATATTTGGTGACATTCTGCATCATTTCATATAAATTAAGACACTGGTTTAAAGAAAGAGCAACTAATAAAATGACAAGAAACATTTCATTATTGATGGAAATTATCACAGGAAAACTCTATATTTCTATATTCACTACACAGAAAGACAAGGACAGCAGAAGCAGCGCTGTCTGGATAACACACATGAGCGGGATGCAGCGGCTCCACCACGCACGTGCTGCTGAGGTTCACGCAGGATGTGTGGCCTGAGAGTACGTGAACCAAAACTTGTGGCTCTATAACAGCATCGGGCTACACCTCCGCCATTGCGTCTGTGGTAACAGTTATTAAGCGTTCATGAGAGATCCTTTTTGGAATAGCAAAGAAAACTTATTTTGGTATCCGCATTTCTTCTAAGGTATTTTCATCACAATCGATAAGAAAGAGTGCAATAACAATGTTTCAACATTTTTGTTTCAGGAAAAGTGACAGATGAGAGCAACGCAACTTCACACAGCATGACACGGCCCCCTCACACCGCATTTTGAGTGTAAACAAATGGATCTGGACACTGGCGCCAAATTCAAAAACCTAGTGGAATCATACCTAGAAGCTGCTGCGATGAGTACATCACATAACAAAAAAAAAAAAAACAACAAAAAACAAAACAGAGTTACAATTTTCTTTACTTTATAAAAGAGTTCAGTGTCTTAAAAATGCAGACTTTACAGAGCTTATTAGGCAGATGAACACAAATAAGGCTTAATTCAATACATGCAGACCACTACACTATTACTACTACTACTGATAAAGGTCTGCATGTATTACATTATGCTATATTTGTGTTAATTTGCCTAGAGAGCGTGTAAATGATGCATTTTTAAGGCATTAAACTTTTTGCATTATACAGTGGCTTCCCTATTCGTTTTTTTGATGTTTAGCTTGTAATTATTGCTGTTGTCTTTATTCATAGTAGGCTATTTGATCACAGATAGTTTGGCCATAATCACCTGGTGAGTAAAGTCAAACAGCAGGTAATCATTAATGATAATTATGGCCATGAGCTGTGGCTCTGTGCCATATTACTGTATGGCAAAAAACATCATGAGTGTACTATGAACAACCTGTTACAGTTGAAGGTACTAGCTTGCTAAAACCAATTAGTTAACAGTTATGCCACATTGTACAGACGACTAAAACAGCAAAATAAAGTGTCTTAATGGCGGAAAACGTGTCAGAAGTACATTACCTGGAGATTCAGTGAGGTAGCTGTATATGTCAGGATGTGATACCTCCGGTCACTGCGTGGGGTCGTTGGTCCACTTTGATGGACACAGGCTGAAAGGACACTCACCAACCCCTATAGTCTTCATTTTTTGGATGTAATGATGCTGACTTTTGATTGGCAAACACTATGTAAGAGTTAGATTGGCTGGCCATTAGTATGTGTGCTCCTAATACCCAAAAGAAATGCAGTATTCTTATTTAAGGCAATTAAATTCACAACATGGGATATTTTGAATTTACCACCGGTCAGTGAGGAGGGTTTGTTTTCACCCAAACAGGGGTGTGGCCAGGAAGCGTTGCTCTCATCTTTGAAAAGTGATCAAATTTAACTTTTTATCACATCTGTGTAAGAATCTTGTGCATGACATTTGTCTATCAATCTCTTGCCTGGTTACCATCAAACAGAGTGTATAAAAATTATGTACTTTTTGAATTGTCTTGTTTGCAGGATTAATCTTGTGTCTTGGCTTCACTGCACTCACTGTCTTATGCTTAGTATTCCGACCGCAGCAGCTGTGTGGAACCTTGTAGAGAGTATTCATCATTAAAGTTCAGTCAATCCAAGTGCCTTACTTCCTCCCTCACTTAGCGCATCACACTTCTGCAGGGCGTACAGTATTTAATTTAGTCCAATCTTTATAAATCAGCAGAACCATTCTTCTTCTTAATGGAGAGGGAATGTGCATGGCATGTCAACTAGTGGTTAACCTCGCTGAAGTTTTTCCAGTGTTAATCTTGGAGAAGCATCTGAGCTTTTTAATAAGGAAAAGCCAATTAAAAATCAGTTAACATCTCTGAATCCTGCCATATACCTTTTCCCTTTAAAAAAAAAGAGACTCTTGAATGCCCGTACTGTTCCAAGCAGTAACAGAGAGACCCATGACTGCACCTAATCCACAAATTATATAACACACGGGCCATTTCCCTATGTAATTCTGCTGGAAACAAAAGGACAGTTATTTAAGGGGAGCAGTTACTCTGCACAGCGCTGGCAGGGGCACGGTGGCTGCCGAAGAACAGCCTCCCTCTCTCTCAGCACCATGAAATGAAAATTTACATTCGCTTAGTGGTGCCGTGGTGCTCGGTGGAAGACAGCTGTATTTTTAATGAGAGCGGGGAGATTTAATTACCTCTGTTTTAGCGGGCAAGACTTCTGCAGTGCAATGACAAGGGATATACAGTGCAGGGAAGAGGTGGCAGATGATTTTTCTGCTCGCATCCCAGCAGTTGCCGAGCTGAGGCGAGCCAGCTAGCTGGCACCGGGGCTGCAATTAATCCAAATTTATTCCACTACTGTACAAGGCTGATCTGAAGGAGACAGTGGAAATATTCAAGGTGGTGAGTCTCCAAGAGAGGAAGAAGAAAACAAATAAATACACCTTAAAAACAGCAGCAACCTCCAGATTCTTTGCTGACATGTACCACTCATATTCTAATGTGATTATTAATGTTGCGAATTTTCCCCCGGAGGCCATGTTTTTTTGTTGTTTTTTTTTCAACAGCTAACTTCTTCAAGGCCACATCTGACATCTTCATGCTTATTTTCTGCTGCTGAATCGCAGTCTCCACAGAGGTGGGATGACAACAGAGTATCTGATGCAGTTATCAGCCCAACAACACTTCAACGCAGAGCAGATAAACCCCGTCTTCTGCACATTCATCACTCTTTGAACTCACATGTCGCATCAGTACAGACTTAACGCGCACTCTGCATTCCAATCAATGATCAGCAGTGTTGCATTTCAGTGCTCAGTCACACGCCATCAAAAAGCTCAATGGGCGAGACTGGGAGATTATCACCGACTTCATTTCAGCATGAGATGAATCAATTGGCAGAAGAATCAATTTAAGCAGTATCTGGTATCTCCACCCACCCACCCATCCACCCACACACACACACACACACATCAGAGTGTCATCAGTTGGCATATGCGACCTGACAGCCTTCAGAGCAAACAGGGAGACATGGAGAAAGACCCTGGGAGACAAAATGCAGCACTATACAGTAAGTGTAACTTTGTGCAGAATGTCATGTCAGTCGTCTAATAACATGAGTAACAACGCACGCACACACACACACACACAAAAACTTTTCCGCACACACTCATCCTCGTTCATTCTGGTCTCTGGTTCTCAGACTTCAGGACAGCTGTTACAAAGCAATGTATTATTCATATGAAGAATTGTGTGTGTGTGTGTGTGTGTGTGTGTGTGTGTGTTTGTGGTAGTCTGAGGAGTGAGACTGAGACAGAGGATTTGTTTATGCGTGCACACAAAGAAAGTCAAAAAGTGTGTATATCTGTGTGTGTATGTGCATGTGCGCGGGCGTGAATGTGAGGTGACGCTGCATTAAGAGGCAGGCGGCAGGTAAATTGAGGTCAAGTGAAGTCAAACGAAAAAACCAGACAAAAGTCAGAGTCCCAACACACACAGAAGCACCACAAAGCAGTAAATCTATAATTATAAACAGCGGGTGACTTAGTTCATTGGCTCAGCATATTTTCGAGTACATGGTCAACAGAACTTTCTCCATCATTTGTCAATGAGTGTGTGTGTCTGTTTGTGTGTGTGTGAACTATTCTTTTCAATGTTTGTGTGTCCAGCTCATGAAAATGTGAAGTGCTACATGTCGCAAAATGTAATTTTTAAGCCAAAATATTCAATATGTACTCCAGAAGTCACTTCATTGTGACAAATGTCACATTTTGGGCTGCATGGATTTCAAAGTGCAAACAAAAAAATTTACCAATATGACAAGAAAATTACCATAGTCATGTTTAACACTTGTGCTGAACAACATCTGGTGATAATTTAATGTCAGAAAATGAATTTTTATGAGATTCAGGATGATTTTGAACCCAAAATGCAGTTTTGTGACAGAGGGTTGATGACACATTTTGTTCAAACAATTTCGTTGTAAAACAACATAAGGCCTCAGCACGGCCCTTACAAAAGTCATGTGTGATATCAGTGTCAAAACTTTCACACGATACCTTTGTGTCATCGCTGTAAAGTATGAAGGGTTTTTTTTTTTTTTTGCTTTCCTCTATGTACTACATCATTCCATAAATCTTTAAAGATGAGGTGGAAGAAGAAAGTGAATAGATGATTGAAAGTGATCACATCAGAGTATAATAACTGTGCACCAGGCCTTACAGACGGCACATCTCTTAATTTGCTTTGACATGGTTTACACTTTCATCTAGCTTCAGTTACCTTTCCCCTCTTCAAATAATAAATATAGTCTACAGCTGTGGTTCACTATTTAAATTTGCAGTAGATAACTTTTGCAAATGAGCTAGCAAGCTAATGTTATCTGTAGCATGAGACTCGCTGCAGCTATTTGCACCGGCTTAAACTTTATTTTGTTTGTTGTTTGTTTCTCTCTTGTAAGTCCAGTTTTGAACTGAGACTAAATGGTTGCAGCAAAAGTCACAGCGGTGTAAAGTAAACCGTCTCAGCTCGAGCTCGAGCTGACTCACGGTGTGGCTTGCAGACACTCTGTTGCTGGCAGAGGCGAGTCAGAGCACAGTGAGCTAATCAGCTCATACCAACGTCGCCTGTCGCTAAGAAGTGCAGCGTAGACCGGCGAATTAGGACAGAGAGTACAGAGAGCGTCACTGATTTTTCATTTTTCCACAAAACCCTCGTCACTATGACAAAGAAAATATGGTAAAAACAGGCTTATTGGAGACCATTTAGCAGCAAATGGTGTCATTTTTCAGCCACTGTTACACTGTTTAATCAGGTTATACATCATATTGACAAAGTTAAACAAAAAAGTGTCTAGTTTCATTTTAAATTAATGTCTGTTTTGAGCATTAAAAAATGTGCAGTTACACATATGTTAAGTCAAATGTGTGTGTGTGTGGTCAGGTTTTGCTGCATAAGAAGGCAGGTGATACAGAGTTCTAATGCAAATACAAACGGTTACAGCTTTGATTCCACTACGATGGCAAGTTAGTTTTGCAGCTGATACACGATTTGAGATGAGAAAACAGGCGGCAGAAGAAGAATGCCGGGACCCTGTGTGAGTGTGCAGATGCAGTGGCAGCACAGATAGCAACTGAGCATGACTGATTAAATTACAAATGGAGGGACAAAGGAGCAGAGAGACATGATAAGAGACAGATGAATGTGAGGTCGATTAAAATGAGCAGCACAGACGAGATGCAGTACATGAAATTGTGGGCGATCAAAAGACTGATGGACGGAATGAAAGTAAACAAGGATGCAAAGAAAGTTCCAGAAGAAAAAAAAGACACAAACTGAGCCAAGTTCAATCTTGGGGCAGATGCTTATGAGTGCGTGTGTGTGAACCCTGCACCACTGCAGCAATCGGCTGATGTACACACATTTATATCATCTCTGGTCATAAATAAATCACTATAGGATTTCTACCAATGTGGAAAATGCCTGGAGACACAAAGTCCTTTTAATAGACGATGCCTTGTCTTCTGGACAGCAGATTAGTGGATTAAAAGAGTGCGTGAATATATGTGTGTGTGTTTGTGTGTGTGTGTGTGTGGTTATTGATGGTAAGTCAGGGAGCAGGTAAAGGCCAGCTGAAGAGAGATAGCCCTCTAATTAACTGCATTATCAAGCTGCTCATCACTAATGGGAAATGTGCAACTGATTAAACAGCAAGTTGCAGAGTTGTCAAAAGACGAGGAGGAGGAGGAAGTGGGAATGGACGGGAGGAGAGAAAAACAGGTGGACATTTCTGAAGAGCAGGAAAAGAAAGGAGGAAAAATGGATAGAGAGATAAACAAGATGGAAGAATGAATCAGAGAGAAAACGACGAGCTGAAGAAGAACAAGCAAAAACACGAGAGCAGAGAAGAAAAGACAGGAAGAGAGGTGGAAAAATAATACACACAAGAAAAATTTAAAAAAGAAAAACTTGAATTAAGACAAGTGGCACAAAGACAGATAAGAGGGAGATAAGATGAGATATAGAGTCAACACAGAAGAGGAAAGACCAGCGGAAAAGAAAAAATGGAGAGAAAATTCTGAACAGAGCAGATAAATCAGAATAGAGTGAGAGGAAAGAGGCAAAATAAACAAAGCAGAAGTGAAAAAAATGTAAACAATTTTACCTTCACAGTCATCTCAGCAACAAAGATGGCAGTAAAGATGTAGTTGGAAATTGTAAGAAACACCCGTTCCTGTATCGAAAAGAGAGAATTTAAAAATGAGAGAATTAAAGGGGATGGAGTTTAAATGACAGCAGGAATAATTAAAAGTGAGCGGCAGAAACAGCTTGGAAAGAAAATATCCTAATAAAGTGAGGAAGATGTCAAAGCTAGACTAACGGCACTTGGCTTTACTTTTCGAAGCAGGAAATGTGAATAACAATATCCTTATCCTTTGCTGTGGACTAAAATTATTTGTCAGTATTTTTGCTATTAAATTAAAATTACATCTTTTCATCATCATCGTCTTAATGTTAAATACCAATTCTCAAAATCATATTTTAATGTATTTTGCTTAATTGTTGTTCTCCTTTGATTCTAGGTTGCCTTTAAAAATCTGGCCGGGGACAACAGACGAAAATTTTCCTTATTGGCTCCTTTTTCTTTACTGTTGATCAGTGTGCACTGTCTCCTGTAAATAATAATAAATGATTAAATTATTAAATTAAATTAAAAAGCCACAAAACATTCATTTTTTTTAATTTCACATCACTTGCTTTGAAAAGTGCCTTTCATTCAACACTGTGCTGCCTCTTGATAATAGGAAAGTGGCTCAATGCCAAAATCAAGTGCTTGGAGCAAGGAAGGCATTCTTAAGTGGATTCAACTCAATAATGTAAAGAATTGCTCTTTTCATAAATCATCTGCAGAATTATGTGTATATTATTATAAACAAGCTGCTGCTTGTTTAAAAAGAATTTTTTTTCAAATAAAAAAATGGTCACTGAGGATTGTCAAAATAGCATTGCATAGATACTGTTAAAGGAGAAGTCTGATTTGTGCGTATTAAGCCTTTCAATAAGGATTTTTAAAATCATTTACAATTTTCAACAGCCTTTATGATGACAGCCGGCACAGTCCTGAGAGCTGGTGCTCATTGTTGTTGTCATCACAAGCTTAAAACAATGGGTGAGCATGTGCACTCAAACAATCCACCATAAAACACATTAAACACGTGTTGTAAAAGAGGAGAAACTCACCGAATGTTTCTTGCTGTCCTCTCATGTACCAACACTAAAACACAAAGTGAAAAGACTGCTTTTAACCTGGAAGCGGCTGTTTCAGCTGCTTCAGGAAACAAACAGCCGTTTCTGGGTTGTATGCCATTGTTTAACTTTGTGTTTTAGTGTCAGATCATCAGCAGACATGACTGAACATGCCGTGAGTTTCTCGTATTTTAAACGGATTCAGTGAGAACCGATACACCTCCGTTGTTTTCAGCTAGTGGTGACGCCAGTAGCGAGCTCCAGTTCTGAAGATTGGGCCGTTCGTCATAACATTTCATTGCATATGATCGTAATGATAAGGGCTTAATTTGCAAAAAAACCCAAACCTCTCCTTTAACAAAACACCAAAAATTAAATTAGTCATTTTAGTGTGTGGTCAAATATTAACTATCAACAAATGATTCCAAATTGTTGCCAAACAGCACTGCATGTTCAACACATGTAGTTAGGGGTTGTACGCACAACCCATGATGTTCTATCAGTGACTACATGATGATACGGAGAAACATAGTCCCTACCAAACTGCCCTGAAGTATCTTCGGCCTCTCCAGAGCCACTGTGATACAGTTGAGAAAAATGAAGGCCAGCACCACGTAGTCAAAGAGCTTATGGGCGATAATAGACTGGCAGAGCAGTCTGAACCTGAAAAGAGAGAAACAGAGGCGCAGAGGAAAGAGAATGATACGAGGAGGTCATAAGATTTGTTCGAGTATTATCCTGATTAATATGCATTCAAATGTTACTGCATTCAGACTGCAAAGATTTTGAATTCTACTTCAAGAAAACTGAAACCCCAAAATGCAAAATGCTTTTGGATGAAATGAATTATCTTTTTTTTTTGTGATCATTTTTTAAATTTCGTTTTTGCTTTTAGATTACGAACAAAATTACAAACATAACAAAAAAAATCACAATAATGACAATAACAACAAAATACATGCAACCACAATAAACAGTAAAACAACCACACATTCACAAATACCCACAAACATCCCCCCCGCACACACCAACCCCCTACAGATCACCCCTAAAAACTATATTCTTATTTACGTAATGAATTATCACTGTTAAGATCGGAGACTCAGCAGTGATTCAGGTGTTGAAAGTCAAGTATAATGAAATTAATTAAGAGTATAAACTCCATCATGATTAATAAGAGTGTGGCGGCAAAGTTACATCTATTTTTGTGTTGGATGGACAAATATCCACAGTCTGTATTTTGTTTAAAAGTTAAAGTAAACTTAGAAAAATATGCAATTTTATTGAATAAGTTAGTTAATGAAAAGTTATTAAAAGTTAGCCTGTAATATCTGAATAATGTTTCAGGTTACTGTCACTTTTGGAGAAATAGGTGTCTTGTGCTCATTAAAGCAACAACACGTAACTTGACTGCCACCTGCAGCTTCAAAACCAAATTTAACGATGCATGTTGATATATCTCACTCATTTCACAGAGAAAATGTCCTCGGGTTTCCCCTCTGATGTCCTCCGACTGCTCTGTCTGTCTGCAGCCTTTTATTTTAGCGGAGCTGTCCCGAACAACGACCTGCTGCTGCAGCTGCAGCTTCATTCTGCAGGCAGCTTACATGTTGCTTTCAGGAACCTCCGTGAATCACAGAGTCGAGGCAGAGCAGTTGTAGGACATCAGAGGGAAAACCAGAGTACATTTTCTCTGTGAA
>JAQLOL010000013.1:17266676-17282168 GCA_029783665.1 Naso thynnoides
GCAAGAGTAAAAGAACCAACACAAGGGAATCTCCCTTTAAGAAAACCTGAGGGGGTGAAGAAGTAAATTTCAGCTACTTTTACAGCTGTGTTCCAAGATCTGAGGAAATTGAATACAGCGCTGATATAGCCTGGACGCTTATTAAGCCCAGCCTTTTGTAATAGGAGAGAGGCTTGTTCTACAGCAAGCCGACATGCCAAGGAAAGGTGATTTCACTGAAGCAGCAACACCAGACTGAGAAGTGGTGAGACGAGAGGATTACTCATTACCTGGAACATGATGTGGACAGGAGAGTGGCCCTGCTCCAGGCCTTGTCAACAATGCTTCTTGCCCAAGCTGTAAATGTTTATGAATTTGCTAATTTGACAATGCTTTGCGTAGTTCACGGTTGATCTCTGCTCAAAGCTAACAATGACGTTAGCCACCATGAGCAGGGAATATTTACGTCTGAAAACATGAACCGAGCTCGCTCAAGTTAATCGAACAGAGCTCTCTTGTCTTTTACAGCCTTTTAAAGTTTTACTGTTCAATAAAGAGTAATTGGGGTGAGGCAGAGCTGGTGTTGCTCTGCTGTCAAAGTGACATGATGGATGTTTTAAAAAGGCACTGCGTATTTATCCAGTCTGCCAAAGTAAACAGTTCTGCTTATTACTGATGACTTCAGTGCTTCTTACAGCCCTTCAAGAGATTCAGTCCTGACCCTGATGTAATACCTGGACTTTGCTTTAATGTTGTGAAAATATATTAAGACACTGGTGAAGCTGAATATGCTTGCTTATACTGTTTATGGTCAGACAGCAGCAGCAGCATCAACAGTACGGTTATATCACTAAAATATATGAGACAAATTATTGTTATATGAGACTATTCCTAGTATTATTACTCATTCCTGTCATGAAGATCCATGGGAATGGGTTTGGATTTGAAACAACTCTCTTCTGGTTCTTCACTGTTATTAGTAACATTAAACTGCTGCTGAAGACTGCAGCTAAATGACTCTTTCAATTAGGTTGTAGGTTTTTAAGCCTTACTAACACATCTCTCTTGTACCCAGGCTCACTGTGGTGTATGTGGGTGTGAAGCAGGTGACGTGATGACAATAAGCTCAGCAGACAGGGCTGAAGGCTGAAAGATTATGGTTGGCACCACTCGTCTCTGGCTTGGAGGCCCTCTGGGAGGCAGCTGGGACCTCGGCTCAGGTGGAATGAGGTCATAGCAGTCATGTGAAACAGGGGTAGGAGGGGACGCAGACACAGAGCAGCTCTATGGGTGATTGTCCCATGGCCACTTTTGTGGCGGATATACAGCACATGTGTGTGTGCACTTGCCAGCATGACTGTTATTGACATTAAGGACTTGGAACTGCATTTACCGAACTACTAAAGGTAAAGTTGTGTACTCCTACTCACAAACTTAAGGGAAAACTTAACTTGAAACTCGACAATATCTTTTTTCTCAATGTTCTCTGTGTCTTTAAGACGCAGCTTCAAAATCTCTTGTTCTTCAGAGAACCAGTGACGTCACCGGTTTTTGGAAGAACTACAAACGATCTACCCTTGCCTTTTCTTTTGTACTCCAGATGAGACAGCGCCATGTTTGCTTTGAGAGAAATTTCAGTCTCTGACAGACCCAAACAGCCTCATTATTAAAAATTACGCAATATTAAATAAAATGATTGTTCCAGTGTGATGCATAAAGGCCTTGGCAACCTGGCAAGTACTGTTTTTTGTGATAACTACACATAGGGAGTAATAGGAGCTTTTTGTAGGAGTCTTTCTACAGATCTGTTTGTGTCGACCTGGGGCTCAGCAGCCTCGGTACAACACAACACACAAAAAAGAGCACAAGCTAATATCAAAACACAACATAACAATATTTTTGTGATTATTTTACAGCTTTTATCAGCGTCACTCGTCCGTCTGTAAGCTAGCAATGCATCGTCCAAGCTAGGGTTGTGGCTTGAGTGACTGTGCCCGCCTGCGAAAGGTCGGAGCCTCACTGTTAGCGGTTTACCTTTGGGCCTCCGACTTTACCTCCTCTAACACAAATCTGTGATAATGTGACGTTATGTCAAGTGAAAAACATCCAGTTGGCTCTTTCACGACACATAATGGGTCAGAATCTCAGTGACAACACAATATAACAGAATTTGTGTGATAATTTGACAGCTTCATCCCCGGGTACATGGTGGTCAAAGCTGCTGGTGCAGCAGTTAGCTCCGGCTAACCGCTTCTTTTTTACGTACTCGGTGATAATGTAATGCTATTTCAAGAGAAAATCATCCAATTGTCTCTTTCTACGATGCATGATGGGTCAGAATACAACAACATCTATGTAATTATTTTATGGCATTTGGAAAAATAATGTTAGCTACACCACTCTTGCTTGTACTATTACTGTTTTGTACACTGAGTCGTGTTTGCAACCTCTGATGCTCACACACAACGAATCATGTTGGCACTGCGAGAATGGCTGTGTGAGCAGGACAAGGAAAACTCAGCTCTCTCTGTCAGCACAGCACAAACTGAGGAATTTATTGCTTAGGTTGACGACAACTACCATCAACACTGAATGGACATCCACATGAACAGTGGTTCAAACAAAACATTTACATTTACTCCTGACTTTAAAAAAGTTGTTTTCAGTTGGCTAAGATTAAATACAGCACAGACAGAGCTGAGCGTTCAACCTCTGGGACGTGTTCTGAGTGGCTGCACACAATGTCCTTGTTCAAGATAAATGATATGTCAGTGGAAAATAAGGTTACGTATGCATGCAGGTGTAGCCCATAGACTATTGTATTAAATCATTATGAATCCTACTTTCCATAAAACAGTTCTATTCTGCATTGTCCAGCATAATGACTGATCATATTGCTGCAGTTTCGAGAGCAGTTTGATCCCATCTGTTTGAAATCTGTAAAACATGTCACACAAATCTTTAACCAATGAGAAAAAAGACGCTCTGTGGAAAAAGACATGACTTATTAAAAGGCTGCATGGAAAATAATTCAAATAACAGTCACTGTCTTCACTTTTTACACACGTATTTTATATTTTTATTGGTAGAATTTATAAGGAATGATCGGTGACTAGACAAATTTATACTGTTTTTCATAAAAGAGTCAGTTGCTGTGCCTCCACATAACAAACTATATATCAGGTTAAAGTAATGGTCCTGTCACACTGTATCCTTGGATTTGTCTTGGGAGTGCACAGTGAGCTGTGCACATCCGCCTGAAGTATCCATAATGCATCCTACATGCCCCAAACATAAACCATCCAGCACACATTGCACAACCCCAAAGGAAATGTACAGCTTGAGATAAGAGTCTGAACAAACATTTCTTTTTTCTTTTTTTTTTTTCGTCCTTTTTTTGCTCATGTGTAGGTTTATTTTGAGGACTTTGTATCTGGGGTCAGGGAGAGTCACCCTGTGGCAGAGGATGTTGTGTCTCTGGCTCCTTCCCAGGCTTGTTTCTGCTTACATAAAGTGTCACAACAGGCAGGATATGGTGACAAAGTGGTGGGACGCAACGGGCAGCCCCACTTAAACTATAACAGCTGCCTTTACAGCAGGAGCACTTATACTGTACCTGCACTTTATCTCATATTGTGCACTGGGAAAGCCCTTTAATGACTCAGTTAAAACAAACACATAGATACTCATCTAGTAGTTATAATCACGTGTTCTATCCAGGTGAAGAAAAGTCAATTAAATTTGCTTATTTTCATGTTATTTAGAGACCTTTTCTATACATCCATGAATTGTGAAAAGGTCTGAAAACTGACCCTTGTCTTGCTTTACAAAGGCCTTGTAATGCTTATTTCCTCACCTGATATCCCTTTACAGGAAGAAATCGGGTATTTCCCTTCCAAAGCCCACGGTGGAAACATGAGAAAGCTTTTTACTGATCACTCTCTTCATATATTGTTACACACTCAACAGAAACAGTTGAGTGAGAGTGAAAAAGCAAAGCTGATCTACCTGAGTGATTGATGTCAGTTTCCAGGTGATGTTCCCATAACTATAACAGCCCCAGTAGCCGCAGTTCTTGCATAAACAGTAGGATTCTTTGAAAAAGATGAAAAATAAGGAAATGCAGCTCAACCCTCGATTAGCCTTTATTGAAATCCTGATAAGCACTTGAATCAGGCAGCAGTACCGTCAGCTGGGAGGTGTACTGAAAAGAGAAAAAAAGGCTGAAACTGTATCTGAGACACACCTGCTCTTAGCAGGTCAGCTGGCCTGTGAAAACCAAGCCTCTCTCACTGGCGGTGTTAATGAAATTGCACCGTGTCTTGCGCAAACCTCACAATAAAGGCAGCAAGAACAGAAGGCGGCCGGATTTGCTCTTTTGACCCTGTTGTGTTTTCATTCCTTTTCACTGCAAGTTTGCAAAACTTTAAGCTTTTTTCATCAAAGGAGCACTGGCCTCTTTTGGAGAGTCGCCCCTCCGTGGGAAGATTCACGGCGAGAAACGTGTGCAACATGATCTGCTGCGTATCCGTTGATTACAAAGTTATGACCCACTGTTTGTACACAAAGACGACAGAGTTTGTTTGGAAGAGTATTTGCTATGTTAGTGCAGCAAACCTGTTACAGAAAACTGACCAAAAAGTCCAGGTTTAAGTCAGATATTTCTTTCCTTTTTTTAAATAAACAATTATATCCAGATGAGGTATTTTTGTAATTAGTTATATTAACAGAGTGGCTTGACCAATCGCTTGACCACATTGGTGTAGGTTGAAATATCTTCATATCATAAAACGGTTTTCTGTGAAATTCATGTTCTCCATTGACTTTGGTGACTCTCTGACTTTTCCTTTAGTGCTGCCCGGAGGCTCTCTTTTGTGGTTTTAGCTGATGGATGGATTGCCATAAAATCAGGTGACAGACGTTCATGTTACCCCCAGAATGAATTCTTAAAACTTTATATCTTAAACCATCATTAAGGCCAAAGTTAAGTCCCCCCATGCTTAAGTTTAGGACTAAATCCCTACAAAGCTAATAACACTGCATCAACCTCAGCTTTAATTTGTGTTTAGCGTTAATTATCAAAGTTCCATCCATTATTTGTGACTGCTTGTCCTCCGCAGGGACACAAGAGGGCTTGAACCAATCCCAGCTGACACTGGGTGTGGGCGTGCAACACAAGTCGGCAGTTCATCACATTTAATTGCAAATGTTAGCATGCTAACACACTAGACTAAAATCTTGAATGTCATAAATGTCATAAACATCTGCTTGTTAACATTGTCTTTGTAAATATGTTAGCATAGATGTTAGCATTAGGCTCAAGCCACCAGTTTGCCCAGCCGAACAAAGCACAGCTAGCAACTCTTGGTCTTGTATATGATTTTCTTATATTTTAATATATTGCATTCCTTCATCAAGATGTCACTAATGATTTCTTAATACCCTCAAGTATGCAGTTCATGACTTGCTGTTATTACAAATCTATCAAGTTTAGAAAACTGTTGTCAGGTTTTAAACGATCTTGCTCAGGTGTGGAAGCCACAGAGGTAGAGCAGAATGCATCATTACACAGAGTGCAAAACCTGCAAAGGGAGATGACGGCTCCGATAAACCAATCAAGTCCAAATTACAGTGTGGCATGGGAGCAAACTTTCGAACAGGCCCAGACCAGTATATGTCTCATCATCCAGCCCAGCCACACAAAGATGATAATGAGTCTCTTTCAGTGGCATCCAGCAGTATTGAACCTGATCCTGTGTGTCGGGGGAACAGCCGAGGCAGAGGCACATCTCCTATACCTCTAAGCCCTGTCACCAGCTTGTATTCAGCTTTGGCTGATTAAAACTGATGGGGTGACATGATTGTGACCTGTATGGATTTCTGACGCACCCAGGCATACTGCCCGACTACATGTGTCTTTTCCCTTTGACAAACCCACCTGGGAGCCTTCCGAACCGCGCTGCAGAATGCATAATTCAAGAGACAGCAGGCAATCAATACCAAAAACAGTAACGACATGGGAGGGAGAGAGGGAGAGAGAGAGACAGAGACAGAGAGAGAGTAGGCATCCAAACTTCTCAACTATGTCCATCAGCAGCCATCCTAGGTATTAACTTCTAATCCTGGTGTGAATTTCCTGCCTTGACATGAAACTTCAGCACAGCTAAATAATCCCCTTCAAGAGCTGAGTCCATGCAGAGCAGCATCGATCTTCAGAGGTTAACGTGATATGTTATCATCTTGCCACCGTTATGTCTGACACCTGATTCCTGGGATTAAATTATATGCTATACGCTTAACACCTTGCAAAAGTTACATTCTAGAAGCCGTGCCATACTGCTTGATTGCATTGAATTAAATGAAATTCTAAATCAGAACAGAGATTATGCAGCTTAATTTCCATTTTAGTGATTAAAATAATGTTTTAAACATGATGTTTTTCCCAAACTGGCCTGCAAATAGAGCATATTACAAATCTATTTGAAATGTATTTTTCCGTGCAGCATGAGATTGTTACGTTTAACTTTTGTGATTGACATCTCCTTTTCCCTCTCAAATTCCTTTCCATTCCAGCACTTCCCCACTGTCACTCTCACTCAAGGCGACAGAGAAAAATGTGGTTTTCTGAAGATTAAGGGACATTTCTCACATATCCCCCAAAAACAAACTCACAATTGGGAGCCAAACTACTCAAGGGGGATAGGAAGAATGTTGACAAGTGTCTATGGTTAGTGTAATAACACATAACCATTGGTGTTATTACTTCTGGCAGACAGACTGGAGTCCAAACGGAGTATGCAACACTCTGCACGTACTCCGTAACCCCACAAGAAGCCGTCCAAGCACCTTGAAACAATGAAGGTTTTATGAGTCAGATTGGATCATTACTGTGTCTGTGAAAAGGGCGAACTTCGCTGATTGTGTGATAAGTGGAACTGCTGTCTCAGGTGGATTTGAGACATTTTATACTTTCACGAAAGGTTATTAAATGTTTCAAGTCTTTAAATCATGCCACTGGTGAACAGCTTTAGCTCGTCCAGCTGTGTCGCCAGAGTCCATGTGTTACAACTGAGCTTAAAACTGTTGGAGTTTATGAAAATTGCTGTGTTTATCTCTTACATTGAAACTGCCCTACACAAGATAACCACGTTAAATTACCTCCATTGTAGAGAAACATGTATTGAACCGTGGTGGAGTTCCTCTCTGCTCAGTCTGAGGCCCCCTGAACCACTTTACTGAGAGCCTCTGTGTGAGATGTGTCAGTGTGAGATGAGCCCTGGCAGCCTGCAGCTGGGCAGAGACTGTTACAGTACAGTGTGTTTCATACCACTGTAGACTCACTCCCTTCCACAACAAATGTGAGTAAAAGTGCAGCGAGTGCATCTTGGTTCAGGATGCATTAGCTTGACTCAGGAGCTGAAGGTATGAGGAGGCACTAACAGTAGTTTGTATAACAGGAAAGCATTACATCTGCAGGTAACTCCAGGGTTGGAGTTGTTGGTGTTTATGATCCTCTACATGGAAATTTTTGGTTGTTTAAAGTAGCATAGTGGGTTTTTTTTTTTAGTAATAATAGTGTTAAATGACAATGTGACAATAATTTGACATGCAATAGTAGGTTGTTTGCCATCAAAATGAATTAAAGACAATATCACCTGAATCTACAGCTCCCCTTACCTCTGGATGTGTGTGCGTTTCGGAGTGATTGCTCTGTGCTCCGCTGTCCGTCAACAACTACCTGCTGCGTTCGGGCTGCGTTTCAGAGCACAGCACAGCCATACAGCTGAAGTCACGAGACTAGATTTTGCTGTAATTACAGAATCAAGTGCGACTGTGGCCTCTGAAAGCCTCTGATCTATTGACTTCAGGCCTGGCTCTCACGATGGTTTATTTATGAAGTTAAGTGAAATTTTATTCTGAAATTAACCGAATGTTGTAAGGTTGCATTTGTGTCTGACTTCCTGTCCCGCTTGATCTGCTCTGTGCTGAGTTGCTGCATGGTGCTCCGTCATCCGGCAAAAACAGAAGGCTTGCATATCTGCTGCGGAGGGCTTCGGATCATCGTAGCTTTGATGGAGCAGAAACGCAACACAGCTGCAGTCAATGGAAGCACACACGCTGATCAGAATAAAAACGTATCAGCTCCATTGCTGTTCCAGAGCAGAGACGGATCGCACATGGTGGAATTTAGGGGTTGATTTTGTAGAGAGTCAGTAAGATCAACTACCGCTGAAAAGGACGCTATGTCTAGTCGTCAACAGTCAGCAGATTTTAGTAACAGAGCTCTAAAAACCTGCCAGCTTTAACACCAAACAGCAAGACAGACACAGTTAGCAACAGCTGCTGTACGTAGTGAAGCATTTAACAACACAAGAGCTCGATACTAATCTTTCAAGTAGTTGGAGACCAATAACAGAGCGGAAAGAGACTGAATGTTGGACTCACATTTATGATCTGGACACAACAGGAATCTAATCTACGACGGTGAAGTGACTGGTAACAAAAGAACTGATATAAGTATCTGAATAACTAGTTTTGCTGGTGAGAAACTGATAATGTCATACCCTTTATTTCGATGAGTAATATACAATTAGTAATTGCAATTAGTAAGTAAGGATAGCAAACTAAAATTACTGCACTGGCAAAACTAAAAAAAATGAGCGATGCTGAGTGCTTCGTGTGTGGTATGACTGTATTGCAGTTTTAGCAGCTGTCGTGTTGCATTTTGCTAACTTCATTATGAAAAAAAACCCAAACAATTTTTAAAGCTGCTAAAAACAGCCAAACAGACTGAATAATCCATGTCCGTTAATCTTTTCTTTATTGGAGTCCAATTAATTTGCCTTTCATTTCACGGCTCATTATTGTTCTCTGTGTGTTCATCAGTTCGCATCTCACCTCTAATGACCTGAGCGGGAAGGCAGAAACAGCTTCAGCGTTGCTGGACTTTGGCCAAAACACACTAAATGGACCTTCATTAAGGGACAGCGCTGGCTAACCACTGCCGGATTTTTTTATTTATTTTTTATTTTTTTGCAGAAGAAATGGAGTATGAACATGTGGATGAATGTTGCATGTATGTAAACCATCATTAATATCCTGTTAGCTGAACAATGATACTTGGAGGACCGGCCTCTTCTGTTTCTGTTGCACACAAATGCATCACACTTTGGGATAATTGGAACTGTATAGAGACAGTCTAGATAAAGGGCTTATAGGAGTGAATAGGTTGAATCAAAAAGGCTGCCTGAATGACTTGCCTCTGACTCTGCCTTGATTGACACTCTTAAATACAGTCATGGCGGGGGAGCCGGAGCTCCAGCTTAGGGAAAGCTTCTGCCTGGGGTTTTCTTGCTCCCTTGTTTTTAATTAGTCACACTGAAAACTGTAACTGGAGCCGGGGCTTAAACAAATTTAATTGCTACATAATAGCTAGTTTAATACAATTGTGGAGCAATTAGGATGGATATTTGTTGCCGGCTGGCATAATAACGCTTGCAGTGTCTTACTTTCTCTTCCTCCCTTCCTCAGCATTGAAGTGTTTTCTGCCAGGGGATTTCTCCTTGGGCTCTGGGCACAGATGTGCTCCTGAGTACAGCATATGGGTCTCTGACTCAATCAAAAACATTGCTCCAGAGTAGCATTTACTCACTCATTCTCCAGTCCTGCAAAAATATCCCAATTAGAATTAATTACTTTCCCTCACTCTAGGCTGTGGTTTGATTTCCACGTATGCCCGAGATAGCTCATTTTGCCACATGCAATTTGCTGTGGACAGTAATGGAGAAAGTTCTCGCGCTGATTAGAGGTATTCACACTCCTGACATGTCCATTCAAGATTTTGATTGCATAGCATAGCAGCACTATAAGCTATACGACTGCCATAGCTGTCAAATATCTCATTACTCCATGTCAAGTCAAAGGGTTGTTCATATTAATGTCATGAGGCTGCGCTGTATGGGAAATAGTGGTACAAGACATTATTTATTGAAGGGACAGTGACAGAAAATGTACCTGAGGAAGTCTGAAAAGTGAAAAATAACATTCCTCTCTCTTAATAAGGCTGTCTTGTCAAACATTTATGGGACAGACAGAAAACAAGGGCAGAGGCGTACGTTTACTGACATCATGTTTGGGGACGGCTGTCACAGGATACAGGTTAGGGAGAGTACCACAGATAATCAGGCATTGTGTTTGCAGGAAGTGTTTATGATTGGATTGCCCTAAGGTCTTTTGAAAAGAGCAACAGGTTATGTTTCACAGCGTTTTGTGTGTTGATTTGTATGTGTATAAAAGCTATAACCCATATCTGTTACCAGAAAACTGCAATACAAGAGTCTCACTCTCATACCAGACTTCCATTATTTGAAAAAGAAAATAGACACCTTGTCATTTATTGGCTGCAGGCAACGTTCCAGTGCTGGAGTAATGCTCATCCAAATGCAAGGTCTGTGTCCAACGCTTTAAGATTCTGCAGCTCCGCCATTTATTATTTTGACATTATGCTGTTGACTTCTTTTGACTGTTTGCCAATTTCAACAATGACTGTTACAACAGGACTCAGGATTGAAATGATAGATCGTGCTCTGTACGATCAACTTTAAATAATTCACCAACATGCTGTTCGTGTTCATGTACAACTAAAGGCACTAAATGTGCAATACAGAGGTGGAATGTAACTGTGTGCATTTACTGAAGTATTATGCTTAAATACAATGTTAAAGTGTTTACATTTGACCATTTATCCCACTTTATAGTTCTATTTTTACATTTCAGAGGTAAATATTGTACTTTTAATTGCTTAATTGTTGTTCTCCTTTGATTCTAGGTTGCCTTTTAATATCTGGCCAGGGACAACAGACGAAAATGAGCCTTATTGGCTAACTTTTTTTTTTTTTACTGTTGATCAGTGTGCACTGTCTCCTGTTAAATAAATTATTAAATTAAATTAAGCTTGGTTACATTGGTGCTGTTCAGGTAGTGTAAGTGGGTTTTTGAGAGGTTTCTCACCAAAAAAAGATTACATGCTGTGACTGATACAAGAGCGAAGCAAGTGAACCAGTGGGCCTGAAAACCAAAAGAAATAACTGAAAGTTGCTTTAAAGCTCTCTAGATCTGAGATGAACTGCACAGTTGGGTGATAATTACATTAGTGTAAGTCATCATGTGATTGTTACTACATTTTGAAGCTAGTACCTCTCTGCTCATTCACTTTCAATAAGAATCTATAGCTTCCAGGTTAGCTCGGTTTGCACACTGTAACTCGCTCGAATCACTCTGTAACTGATTTTACTGGGACACTGTTATAGTGCGGTCTGACTCCAGAATGTAGGGTGAGTGATTAATACGACGCTTATGACTAAGAGTCAATAAGACACGGAGACAAGACCAGAGGAGCTGCTGTCGTTGCTATTAACAACAACAGACATAAACAATCAAGCCCTGATCACAACAGACAAAACATTTCCATTGTTTTGGATTGTTGTGACGATAATTAACATACATTGTCATGAAACAAGCATATTTGTCCATTCTCATATTAATAAGAGTATTAAAAACTTGAAAAATATACCTTCAAGGTACATTTAGTTTGAATAAAAAAATGTGCGATTCGGCCTAATTTGCGAATAATTGCGTGTAAACTATGGAAATCCTACAATTAATCGCAATTATATTTTTTAATTGATTGACAGCACTTTTATCCATCCATCTATCTATCTATCTAGTTACTGTAGATAGATAAGTAGATTTATTTTTATGATCTTATTGATCAATTTATATGACTGTTTTTTAAAATAACATAAAGAAATCACAAACTGTATTTTGTTATGCAACCTTGTGTTGTCAAACAGTTTTGGTTTCTGTAACTTGTAACAATAAACAGACAGACAGATACAGTAGATAGATAGATAGATAGATAGATAGATAGATAGATAGATAGATAGATAGATAGCAAAAAATAGAAGTGTTTTAAACACCATGGGGGAAATGGATGTAAAACAGTGTAAGTACTTAACCTAAATAAGATATATCCAGCTGGCAGTGAGAAGCCTTTGTACTATGACTGAATAGGTAAAAGCCTCGGTCCATCATTAGCAAAAATGTTGCTGCAATTTAGCAAATGAGGCAAACAGGAGAATAATACATGTCCCTGTTGGTGCTTCAATTATTGATACAAACTCTAATTACACAATTATCAGGCAAATGGAGCTGGGTATTTGAGGGGCACACAGTGGAGTGCTCTGAAAGCCATAATTGGGATCTGATGGTCAGGGGCCGCTCATTAATTGACCCCTGCTGATCTGCGTTGAACAGAACCGTCAATAGAGGGGCTGTTAACGATGCAACACTGACATGAGCGAAAGCACTGTAAATGAATATGGCAGCAGCCACTCTGCAGGAGCTGTTGTCAGCTGTAGCTGTGCAGGGATGATGGGGATGGGATGGTAACACACTTTTGCAAACCCCCTGCCCGGCCACAACATCACCAAACAATGAAAGGAGATGGCTTACACCCAGCAAGGCTCTTTGAAACTAAAGAAGCAAACAGAGAACAGCCTGTCTGTGCCAGTAGACAGACACAGTACCCACTGAGCCCTGGGGGCTTTGGCCAGACAAACACAGTGCCCAGGGGTGGCGTCCGTTTACTGGTAAGCAGACATTAAGCACATGGAAGGACAGCCATACCTCTTTTTACCACGCGAAAGAAGCTGTGCCATCTCGGCAATGACAGACAGCGGTGACAAATAGACTCAAATTACCCGACATTTTATTTTACTAGCTTCATGCAACATCAAAATCTCAGCTGGACTTGTCACACTACGTTTAGGCACAGAGGGACGGAGAAAATGGATAGGTTCAAGTAAGCTGAGTGCGACGTCCCACTCAGGATCTGGCCCAGTGACCAGGCAGCCGTCCAGTAAGCTGTCCAGCCGCCCCATCAGCAAGACAAATGAACAAAGTGTTTGTGAAAAGACATCAGCAGGGGACACCCTGCACCTGGGGCTGAGTAAACTTTTTCATGCTTTTCAACAACTCGCCATCGTTCTTTCGGGGCTCTTTTTATATCACCAGGGGGTATAACACATTTTGAAAAAGAAAACATTTCCTACCAGTTCGCCTTAAGACAAGCCTTTGTTTTTTTCTTGCCACCTCCTGTTGGCTGAGCACTGTTTGATAGTGCGTTGATAATGTTCCTTTTTTCTGCTGCAAGTCTACAACAATTCCTGCGTGAGGCTTAAAGCTGAAGACGGGAGGTGTTTGCTGATAGGGAGTGTAAATCACATATATCCGCCCTGAGTTTCCAGATGGTAGCCATAATGGATATAGGCGGAAACGTATACACACTGTGACTGACCAGAAGACATGAGAGGGCAAAGGTCAGAATGTGTATGTCCCTCATGATCATAAGTCATCGCAGTTCAAGACAATGGGGAATGTTTGGATGATGCACAGGGGTACAGCTCCATCATGTTAAAACATCTGTCTGTGTGGATTAACTGTTTGACCTCCTCAACCTCAGTGTCTGAGCACACCAGTTGCTTTCCTCGTGTGTGTGAGCCTGTATTTTCTCTGTTGCATCATACTTGCATCATTACTTAGCCAGCAACTGCAAATCCCTACTCACCTTGAAGTTCCTCAAAAGTAACTTTAAATTGGAAGATATATTTAAATTTTCAGAAAATAACACTTTTTTTCTCTCAACGTTCCTGCTCAAGGATGTCCTAAGAGCAGGTTAATCATGCACTCCCACGGCTATATGCTCTGCATTCCCATTGTAGGCAAACTGGGTATTCTGAGAAAATTGCTTCTAGCTGAGAGTGAAATTAGAGGATTGATACCGCTCCCACATCTGTACAATAAATATAAGGGCACAGCCAGCAGCAGCTGGTTATCTTAACTTAACGTGAAGACCAGAAACAGGAGGGAACAGCTAGCTTGGCTCTGTCTGAAGCTAACAAAAGACAACAGTACCAGTGCCTTTATCATTAGCTCACAAGTGCATTAAGTGGAAAAAAATGAGTGCCAGTCCTCCCCTTATTCACCAGTTGGCATGCGAATCGGGTAGCCGTTATTGACAAATCATCAAGTAACCTAATAGTCCACATTTCTGAATTTTTACAGTGAATAAAAAATACTAGAAGATAATGCTGATTTTCACAAAATTAAGTATAGAGTATGAATATTTGATGGTCAAAAAGGTGTGTCATCCTCAGAATCTGTTTTGCTTCACGTTCCCATGCCAACATTACTATTTTTTATTCTTTCGCTTTACCCCGTTTATCCAAAATTGTTGTGACTTGCTCTGAAACGCTGTCGATGGGTGTTGATGGATGATGGAGCACGGAGCAAATGTGCAGCGGAGCTGTTTCGGAGCGCACACGTAATCTTATTCCTGGTGTTAGCGCATGGATGTAGCATTAATGAGATGTCAAACTTCCACAAGAACAAAAAAGTGAGCATCATGTAGTCCACGAGAAAAGGCCAGCGTCACGTAGTGCACGCTAGTGTAATGAATCGCCAAGAGACACTCTGATACGGAAAGGACAGGAAAGTATAAAATGAGTATATTGAAAAAAAAAGCACAAAATGACTCATTTTTTACTTACAGCAAATTATCAAGTTCACATTTGACAGCAGCTCTAAAGTGATCACATGACCAATGACAAGCATGTCGAGAGCACAAATAGTCAATCAGACACGAGGATTTATCACAGCTGATGACAGCAGTTTTGTCTTTTGCACTGTTGAGCAATCCACTAAAAATGACTTTACATCCCATCAGAGGGATGTTTGGAGGGGCAGCTAAAAAAAAAAAAAAAGCAGCAGCTCCAACAGCTGGACTTGGTCCTGTTTGTTTAACTTAAGCAGCTTAACATACAGTAAATGTAACTTATCAAGACCTCTGCATGCGGGTAAATTGATTGATAACTCTACGACACTCCAAGTGTTTCTGAATTTTGTATGCACGGGTACAGTCTATTACCTGGATTAATTTTGTTCTGAATTTTCATAAAATTTGTTTGGGCAGAGAGGTTTGTTGCAAAAAAGCCTGTTTCGGGATAAAAAGCAGTGCATCAAATTCCTGGTTTGTAAAGGAGTTGGCGATGAGGCCTTACAGTGAAGGAGTGCCCCACCGCGAAAACCACCAGGCAGCCTGTTACCCTGCTGAAGCTCCAAACCATGAAAGCTATGGCATTCCTGGCATGTGCTACAGGGTAATTTGTTATTCAGTATGAGATATTAAAATGTTTCTGTTCTGTTGTGACAGAGTGGGGCTGCATTCACCTGCACTTAAGATACAGAGTTACTGTTTCCTGTTGGCCCATATTTATCAAACTGCTTTAACTTTAGACTTTAAACTTAAAATGGATCACTTTCACAAATGTATGCACATTTAATATTTAAACTATTGTATGATTTTTTCTTATATAAAGCCCTGAATTTATCATTTTTACAGATATACATGTGTTTAATTAGACTGTTTGTTTTTAAGCTAAATTATATTTTTGT
>JAQLOL010000013.1:17330449-17341322 GCA_029783665.1 Naso thynnoides
CTTTCATGAACCTCCGTGAATCACAGAGTTGAGGCAGAGCCGTCTTAGGACATCGAGGGAAAAAAACAGAGGACCTTTTTTCTGTAAAAAAAAAAAAAAAAGTGCATCATTAAGTTTAGTTTTCGATGTCGTGGGTCGCCGTCAAAGTTACACATTATTGCTTTAAAACCAATTACCCAAACTTTCTGTAAGCAGGCGAGATAAAGACAAAAGATAATCATGTTATAATTAATTAAACAATCTTGTTTCTGTTAAGTCATTTAAGAGAATAAGTAAATTCCACAGCTACTGATTTCCTAAAGTTTGTCCTGCTGTCATAATGACACACCACGTGAACAGAATAGATCATTTGGATCCATTGCGGGTCCACTGTGGTATTGACAAATCGACCTCAGGACCACGGCAATCAAACAACACCTTATATGAATTGATTTGACTGGATGTAATGTGGAAACCGTTTGTGTCAGGTCTACACTGACGCTCTCTCTCAGAACAAAGTTGACCAATGAGGAGCTGTAGCACTGATGAACATAAACTACAAACTGACCATTTTCGTGATAATCAATGAACACGTCACAGAGTGCAACAGGGTACCTTAGTCCTGTTTGTAAAGGTAACATATATGTGCATTTTAGCACCAATCACAATGCAGTCCCTTGAACACTGTGGCCTAATATGCGGCCAAATCTGCTTCAAATCATCTGAGACAATCTTCACTAATGGACTCCAATATAAAGAACAATATTTACGATGTGTAAGTCCCATATAATCCAACAGTTAAAATTCCTGGTTTGCATTCAGGTGGCCCGAATCAGCTCTAGGACTGGAACAGTTTACCTGTCCTTCATGCCTTACAGTCCAAATGGATTAATCAACTGATTAATCAACCATGAATAACAGTACACAGCACTAGTTCTACCACTATTTAGGAATTACACTGTAACTTTTGCTAAAATATTACATATATCACCTTTAATTGGGAAATGTGTAAAAATGATGAGAGCAGCATACCACCAAAGTAAAAACCGTTGCTCACTGTTCTCTTTGGCTATTGCTTGTAGCCGCCTTTAGCTTGTAGCTTCATTTGCAGGTAGCAGCAGAAGCTAACAAGTCTCAACAGACTGGGAACTCTGGGCAGTCGACGAGTGTTGGCGTTTACATGGCGGGCAGTGGATCTGGGTTCAGCAGCCTCCCAGCGAACAGTCGACTGGGACTGAGAACAGCCTCGCAGACTGACTGAGGACAGTTTGACCACAGAGATTTCGTTGGCGGGTGATGAGATTTACAGCAGCTCCGATTAGGACTTTGACTCCTGACAGCATGTCAAGTAGGGACAGAAAAGTGTGAGGCAGATTTTCACATCTACCTCTGTGAAGAAGGGTGTATTTCGACCGAACCAGAGATCAAATTAATATGTTGGAACTAAAGAATGACGACTGTGCAAAAAAGATGAAATGAAAAGGGTCATGAATAGTCACACTGTGCCAGGGTTAGGTCTTGGGAAAGTCTACTTGGTTGCTTTATGTCATTAAAGAGGAAGTTTGGTATTTGGCACATTAAGCCTTTTAATAAGGATATTTATAATCATATATGATGTTCAACAGCATTATTATGACAACCAGCACAGTCCTGAGAGCTGGAGCTCATTGCTGATGTCACCAGATGAGTATGTGCTCTCAGAAAATCCATCAAAAAAATACAATAAAAGCTTGTTTTAAAAGACATGAAACTCTCTGAATGTTTAGTGGTGTCCTGTCATGTAAAACATGAAGCTACACACGGATGTATAACCCGTGAATGGCTGTTTGTTTGTTTCGTAACGCAGCTGAAAGAGCCACTATTCTTGCATATATAGGGCAGCCATCAGTGTAAAATCTTCTGCAGCACGCCTTACGTTAAAAAGAGTTTCCTATTTGAAATGTAAAAAAATAAAATATGATACAACAGTATCATTATTTCAACAAAGATTTTGTTGATCTACAGCTGTTTACAGATGCTTGTGTTGCATGCAGATCCTGACATTATGCACAAACATCTACGATCGAAACACATGAAAAAGAAAATGAAAAAGCATATACATAAGGCAGTATGTAATGGATGTGTCTTGGTGCTCTGTACCTCTGTGACTCTCCTCAGAAGTCTGTCTTGAAGGCAGCTGCAGATTCATAAGATGAATATAAAGAACTTTACATGCTGAGATGCATACATGAATGAGAATGTCCCCCACACCGACCGTACATAATCAGTCAGCCATGTTCCTTGATTGTTCTCAGCAGAGCCTCTGCTGAATTCAAAGCGTCCTTTTAAAATCCATGGAATTCACCTGGGACAGGAGCAGGGGAAAGAAAATATTTCCAGCCGACATTACCTGGAGAGTCATTTTTCAGCCAGGCTGCGTGAGATTTGGTTAAGCCTGCCCGTGTCTCCTGCTACGCCCCGAGGTCATGTCAGATGGACAAGTCGGCCAGATATGTAAAACTATTCCACAGATTCAGAGCCTGGGGTTAAAGGAGAGGGGTCAGGCACGAGCTCGCCTTCTCTCTCAGGGTGACACCACTCTGTAAATGGCATTAACTCGGAATATTACCACCACCCTTTTCTTTGCCCATGTGGACGTCATGCTGCTGCTCAATTTAAGACCAGTGTAAGGTGCATTATCTATGAGCTCTGACTCAATATGAGCAATGTATGTGACTTAAATATGCATCAGTGTGCTGCATGTACACATGACTTGGCCTTCAGAGTTCTTCCTCCAGTCTTCAGCTCCCTCCTCCCCACTGTGTGAGTTGACAGGGTTGTTCATTCCACTCGGGATGATGATGTGGATGTCACGAATTGTATTGGCAGCTGCCAATGTCGATACAGCATTATGGAATGAACCAGTGTTTCACACAGTATCTTAATCTAATTTACAAGGCTCTCCGCTTCCTGGGCAGCCAACATGCTGGAGGGTCGGCCAAAGTCGAGGAAATAAAGTAAATACAACGGACAGGATGCCCTTCTGCACTCATGAGGAAAGGTAACGCGGACAGGACAAGATAATGGTGCTGGGACTTGAAGGCCCAGTGAAACTAGGGTGACAAGACGTCCCCCATTTCCAGAGACAGTCCCCGTTTTGAGGGACCTGTCCCCAGCTAGAGCTGTCACTAGAAATGATCCCAATTTCAACTGTAGATTAAAAAACATTAAGTGAAATAGAAGCTGCAACTGTGATTCCGGTTGCGTGTAGACTGATGCAGTAGCCTACCACCTTCAACCACAATGTTCATTTTTTTGCTAGTTTTTGCTAGGCGTTGAAGTGGACTGAAGACCTATTTTACCGACAGTAACATATACTGTCGTTGGAGTGGCTGTAATATAATTTATTGTTAAGATTACCATGTGATAGCTACTACAATACTTTATGACATAGCTCTGTTTTAGAAAAGGAGGATTACTGATAGATGGAAGGCAGAATGAAAGAGACAAGAGGAAGTGGCAGGAGAAGAAAGCGAGAGCAAAAATTAGTTGGACGAAACAACTTGAGGAAAGAGAATGCAAGAGTGAGGTGAAAAGGTAAAGTGAAGAGAAGGAAGAAGGATGGAGAAAAGAAGAAGATAAATTTAAGATAAGCAGAGCAACACAAGGAGAGGGAAGAGAAGAGCATACAAGAGGAGGAATGGTTCTTTTAAAGAAGCAGAAATGTCGTTTTAATGCCAAGATGACAAGATAACAAGAAAAGAGGAAAAATAGGCTAATTTTAAAAGAAACAATACTTATAACCCCCATGCCCAGTCCCCTGGACTACTCCTATTACTTAACTACTTAGTACTGCTAGTCATATTTTTATTAAGAACCTGTATTAATAATCTTATTCTAATTTGATTATAGCTGCTACTGTTGTTGCTGTGCATCTCTCTCTCTGTCTGTCTGTCCCTCTCTCTCTCTCTCTCTCCCTCTCACTGTCAACCCAACCGGTCCAGGCAGATGGCCGCCCACCTAGAGCCAGGTTCTGCTCGAGGTTTCCTGCCGTTAAAGGGGAGTTTTTCCTCGCCGCCATCGCCAAGTGCTTGCTGCTGGGGGTTCTGTTGGGTCTCTGTAAATACACAGAGCCTGGTCTAGACCTGCTTTATTTGTAAAGTGTCATGAGATAACATTTGTTGTGATATGGCGCTATATAAATAAAACTGACTCGACTTGACTTGACTATTGCTGTGTGTGAATACACGGAGCGGTACAACCAGAGAACAACATGACTCTATCCACACTACAGGGTTATGGACACAGACACAACGTTACTAAGTTTTCCAACGTTTCTAGGACTTCCACAACAGTTACCATGGAAAAACAAATCAGTATATCAGCTGTAGTTAGTAGGGGACTTTAAGATAAAAGATGGTGAAATAAAACCTTTGGACAATCGTATTCACTTTAGCCAGCATTTTTTTTTTAATGCTAAGTATGCAGCTTCTCCTGTGAATACAATATTTATCAGTCACCTGTGAAGCTGAGTGATCTGCTGCACATGCTCACAGGAGGAAGTATTTCCATCGTACCACATATACGAAGGGCTGAACATGGCTTTAACAACCGCATTGTGTTGCTCCTGCTGGCACTGCAGTGTGCTGCGCATCAATCCCATGCAAATTGCCTCACTCTATTTTTTTGAAAGCACAACCAAACACTCCCTATTGGTTACATATACACACGAGCACACGCAGCAGCTCTTCCCAGCATCCCTTTACATGATATCATTAGCTATAAGCATTGCCTGACAAGCCAAAGGCAGAGTGCCAGTTTTTTTTTTCTTCCTTTTCTTTGCATATAAATCTAAAGACCACAAATGCTGCTGTCTATTACGAAACATGTCTGTTTCTCTCTCGCGCGGTGAGAGATCAATTAGTACAGGAGTGTTTAAGCTGCGGTACGTCACCCTCCCGTCTGTTTCAAGATAACTGGGGAGCTTTTAATTTTGGGCCACTTTGCAATTGCGAAATGCAAAGGAGCTGACAGGCAGGGAATGGCTGTTATTTACAAGTGGAGGATGTTGGTGGTGGATTAATATGCAGGCCACTGCTTCTGTAACAATACAATTTCCTTTTAACAACAGGGTGATTTCCTCTTTTGGGAGTCAGTGATGGTGAAAAAACTCACAGTGAGCGTTCAGGTGTGCTCTGTTAGGCATTTAAATCTCCCACTGTGTCCATGTGAGGCCAGGCCTCGCATCGGATCAGACAATACAGCAGAGCTGTTGGTTTATTGGCATGTTCACATGCAGGGACACACATATGGATACTCATACAGAATGATGTGTTGGATGTCTCATCACAGCTTCTCTGTTTTATCTCTATTTAGCCAGTCAGCATTTGAGAGCAGTGGGGAGTCTGGGAGACACCAGAGAGACGTTTGTGCAGGGATTTGGTCCTCAGCCACCAGGATTGCATGTGATTATAGAAGCGAGGATCTTAATGAATACACCATCTTTGGGCCATTCACAGCTTCTCTCTGCGGTGCAGCAAATTCTCAGAGCGCAGTGTACCCAATTATTGCTCTATGTTTCTGCTTCTCTGGAGCAGCTCGGGGTTTCGTTGCTCGACTGAGGGACAATTTGCGTGGAATTATTGAGGAGGGTGAGTGAGTTGGTAATTCCTATTTCCATGAAATTATTAGGTCTATGGGCTCAAAACAGTGACCTTACAATAACAAATTTGCATCTGCGCGATTGAAGATTATGTTGAGGGGAGAGTTGAACATCCAGTTCTCTCCCTCATGCAAGTAAATTGAAATAATATACCAGGAAGTAAGCTTTTAATAGAGACTGACCTGAAGTTAATTGTATGTTTGGCTTGACACTGTAAATATGTAGTTTATCACTTAAAGAGACGACAAGGAACTTTCAGTTTTTGTTGATTCTAGCGGCCTCTGAGGACAAAAGCGGTAGAGACACAAGCGCCTACAGTCATACAGATCTTTGCTAATGCATGCCAGGCAGGCAGAACTTGGCATAACAACAGCAACACGTGCATTTTTTGGGGGGGAGCAAGTGAAAGAGACACATAGCTGTTTCTTGTAGATGCATAGGGCCCCCGTGGCCACTAGGGGTCCCCAAGCTGCGAGTCCAGCCTCATGATATTTGGGGAGACTTAAAATGATCCATCTTTATTTGACGCCAGCCGAGCCCTCTCATTTGTTTAGGGTAAGCACTAGTGGTTAAAAACTAAATGTAGGCTAAAAACAAAAGTGAGCTGCAATGACAGGGAAGCTGTGGCTTGTGTTTGTGGGGCAATCGAGTCAAAATCATCAATAAGGCCCAGACACAATATTCCCATCACGTCTCGTCTCCAACACCATTCTGTTGCACAATACCTGCGACACTCCTGTCGCATCATGCTTCACATCCAGCCTAAAGGCTAAAGGAGAAGACGATACGGGCAGTGTTTGGCTCATTACTAAACTCAGGTAATTTGTAATAATTGTGGAGGACGTTTGTGATCTTAATCCAGTTTGCCATGTCCTGCATGTGTAAGGTGAAAATTCTATCGACTATTACTGACTATATTTCGCCAAACACAGATGTGAACAATGATGAAATTTGATTGTTGCTCAGAACACGTTGAACAGCAAACAGCTACATTGTCAGACTGGCTAATACTGACGTTTAAAGATGAGAAAGAAGGTAATGAGCAACTTTTGAGGTTCAGTCGGTTGTGAGGTGAGCGCGCAGGGACCGTTCAAAAAGTGCCACAGCGCATAAACTTAATTACTGCACACGCGCCTGACAACCTAATGCACATGAGAATCAATTAATTTGTCCAACTCATTTGGAGGAAACACGAGGACGGACAATGCACAAAAGTAACGCAACGAGTTGTTTTATTTGGAGCAACTGTAATATTTCTCAAATTCTATTCGTCACGCTACTCAGTACTGTAAAAAGAAGGCACAATATTATCTGCCTTACACTGGCAACCGGCCGCTGACATTAAAACTGCTGAAAGGAAACCACATGTCAAAAAATGAGGTCGGCCTGTGTCATACAGCAGACATTCAATTATACCCACATTATAATGTGCAATTTATTTTATGTCAGATGATTTTTATTAACGGTACTTCTATTGACGTTCATTGACTAATTTATGATAATATCAGGAAGTAGATCATATATTCACACAATGGTTCAAGACAGTATCCCATAAAACGCACTTTTAAGCCTGCAAAGCTCAGAGGAAACAGCCAACATCAGCTGTATTTATTAATTAATACCAGACAACTTGTTCCTCTGTATTTTCGCCCACAATGACAATGTCTTTATAGGGTGGTGAATCTGCAAGGTCACAACATGTAAATGGGAATTTATTTTTGTGTTTTAGAGGCTTTAGGCAGCGATGTGTAATTATGGTGTCTCAGTGTAATTTTAATTGAATGTACATAACTCCTCTTGCAGGGTGGGTATGCAGAAACCTACCTAACGCACAGAAGGAAAAGGCATCTATGTTCTTGTCTACATTCCCCAACAAGTGCTGTTTCTTTTAAAGCCCCCACACTGTAATTAACATTATTGTCATTGCACAGAACAACAAAATTTAACAAAAGAAATTGTTTCGTCTGGGTTGGGATTTGGATCCGATCGCAGGCATTAATAGTTGCTACATAGAAACAGCAGTCTCTCCCTGAGGGTCTCATTTGCTTTTATAGGAAGTTTAAAGTCATCAGAGGAGTCATGAGACTGTTTTACAAATACTTTAAAGTTCCTCGCAGTCACTTTGAGCAGGACAAGGTTGCTGAACAGTGGTCACTGTCACCACGCCTGACTCGACCTTTGACCGAACCCCACTGCTGCATTGCTACTGTTGCTGTGCCCGTCAAGCTTTCCGTTCCAGCACAGAAAATAAGCTGCAGTGATAATGGCTGCAGATTTACCTTTTTGTGTATTTTTTCAAAGAATGATTTGACAAAAAGGAAGACCAAACGCCAGCTTCTCATTTCTAACTTGATTCTGCTGACTGAAATGACAACTGTCGCTGGCAGATTTTATCAGCTGACGCCACCTCACTAATTAAGGTATCGCTAGTTCTACAGAGGACTGAAAACGCTGTCTGTGGCCGACTTTCTAATGCTTTCAGCTGACTCACACTCTGAAAAAAGGATCTTAGATATGCTCCTACATACATGATGTCATCTGAATAGACTGCAGCTTGAGCTGCATTTCCCAGACAAATTCAACAGACTGGATTAATGCTTTATTGTTCACATTTTGAAACAGTGTGTTTGACTTGAACATTACAAAATAAAAGGATTTACAATGACGGTGTGTTTGGCAAACGTAACACTACCATGGATAATGTATTTGGCTGAGCCTGACGATGTCTATACTTACCTAAATCCAATAAATGCAGGGCAGAGCTGAAAACAATTATGAGATTAGGTTTAAATCGTAATTGCGAACACATTATATAACAACAACAAAGGGGAAGAATGGTAAGAAAGTCAGGTTGAAGACTGAGGAACGTTAGCTATTGGCCACCAAAAGCTTTTCGTCACATCAGAACAAGTTGGTTTTAGCAGAAAAACTCTTCATATTACTAAATGAAACAGGGTTTCATGTCATTGCCTAATAATTCACCTTTTCAGTCATCAGAAGAAGAATATGTTATTCTTTCAAATGTTGAATAGCCTTGATAAATTCAGCTGCTGTTATTATTATTTTAAATATGAAATGTCATGATTCACTAATGTTTGGGTAAAATAAAAGAGGTTGCCATTAAATTCTAAAAGGGAAAATCAGAAAAGAACTCTTGTCTAAAGATCTAAAATCATTATATCCAGGAAATTAAGAGATCTTCCTAATTTAAGTTGTTACCTTGCTTTGCTTTTGGTTTTTTATTTCCCTAAACTGATTCCAGTCAAGCTATTTCTGTGTTGTCACTCAGCTAAAATGGTTTCAACATGAGAAGTGGACATCCCAGCAAAGTCAGAATGTCCAGGTTATTTTTGGGTCAGTGCGGAGCTCTGGCACAGAGGTGTGACATACCCATATTGTGCCAGAGCTGCACACTGCTGAGAGCTCCTCAGCTTGCTCTCTGCTACCCAGATTTTCAGTCCAAAGTGCTTCTCACCAGTGTGGAAAATCGCTTCCCCTGTAACCCTCATGGCCCCCTCCTTCTTGTCTCACCCCAGTCACTGTGTTGGCTTGGCCCACAGAGTCACCTGAGAGGAAAAAGAGCAGAATCTCCTGAATCATTGCTTCAGTTCTTTTTCCAGAAGCATGACAAACAGCCAAGACGTCAGGGTTTGGCATTTTCCCCATTTGTAGCTCTGCCAGTCCAACATGCTGGAAAGGAAATGCCATCAGAAGGGTACGATCATCAGAGTGGTCAGTGCCTAAATGCTGCTATTTCTTTTATGTTGCAGGGGAGCACACATGTATGAATGTGCTGAAATCTGCCTCTCTGTCGACATGATACACAGTGACATAAATCTGAAGGTGTTGGCAGTCGGTGCGGTGGAGTGTGATCGCATCTAATTGAAAATGGTAATGCATCACATGGAAAAAAGTGAAAATGAAATTGAAGTGAGCGAGGTAAGTGCCAATGCTTCCCTGAGGACGACGAACCACAAGGCACCAGCCATGGTTACATAACAGTTTTCCCTCTGCTCCCTTGGCAAAGAAATGAAAACACACACACGCATGCACCCACACACACGAACACCGACCAAAAGCAATTAGGACTGAGGAAATAACAGGGATTAGGGAGACTGTGGACTAGTGTTTCCATCAGTGTTAGCATCGCTGCAACTGGAGCTATGGCACCAGAATAACACTGAGTCAGTGGAGTGTCCCTCAGAGAGCGGTTAGACTGCTGCTACCCGTTTATTTAAGTCATGATGGAGCCTGAAAACCAAACTGGAAAGTGTGTCGGTTTTCACTCAATGTTCTTTTATTTCCATACTTGGAACTGGTGTTGCCAGAAAACAGACAAATGAGGGAAACTGAGGTTGAAACTCAAATGTTGCCACCAACTCTCACTCACTTTTGTCAGGCGTCTATTAGAATGGAGACCTGCATTTAGGGTTGCAATATTTGGACAGGATTTTGTTTCACCCTTCATTCACTTTAAAGAAAAAGATTGGGTTTTTTTGCACATTAAAGGCCCCTTCACACTTAGAACAATAACTATAAAGATAACTATAAAGTTTTTAAAATCATTATAGGTCAATGTCACGTATGTGTTCACATTACAACTGTAATGATACAAACATCCAGACGACAACTATAATGGTATTATTAATCCCATCTCGGAGCGATTTTTTTGATGCACGGACAACGATAAAACATTTTCAGCCAATCACAATAAAGGTCAAAGGGCAGGGGTGTGCCTTTCATTTGTTTACTCATGACAGCAGATGTAATGGCGTAGCTTACAAAACAGCTAATCACAGAAGTGTAGAAAACCCCGACACTTTTCGGCAAAGGCCGTTCCCTCCATGTTGTTTGCCTTTTTATATAGCCAGTAAATTAAAAGCAGATTGGTCAAATAATCTTCCTCCATTTCCTCAGAGAAATCAGTGCTGAATGAAAGACATCTTGTAGTGAATGCTTGAGCAACCGAATATAGTTATACTTACAGTTATCTTTATTGTTATCATTCTGTGTGTGAAGGGGCCTTCAGCCTTATAACAAGGATATTTATGATCAACTATGTCCTACAGCAGTGGTTCCCAAACTTTTCACAGCCACATACCCCTTCAGAAATCTGACCCCCAGCCAAGTACCCCCTAGTCCCGCACACACAAAAAACCTCTCTGTAAGCCCACCACCACCACCACCACCACCACCACACACAGCATATACACATCAAAAATCACTTAAATTATTTCTATATTTTATTTTTCA
>JAQLOL010000013.1:17350741-17370558 GCA_029783665.1 Naso thynnoides
GGTGTCTGGGAACACCCTGGGGTCTCTGTTGCCCCCCCCCCTCCCCCCCCCGACATGTTTCATTTTGATTCCATCATAAGTAACACTGTGACCAAATGTGCAACTATTTTCTTGATGGGTCCCATACTTTTTTGTGGTGTGTTTTTTTTTTGTTTTAATTATACATCTGAAAGCAAAAATTATAGCAAATTGGGGTCCATGGAAGAATCTTTGCCAATTTAGGGCCATTAAAACATTTGAGAACCACTGCTTCAGACGATAAGGTGTTTATACAGGGGAATTTTTACGCATTACTCTATTACTTTTATCAAACAATGTTTGTCCTTTACGCTCAGCTAGCTGTTTCAGTTGTTCATCATATATTTTTGGCTCACTGGTCTTGTTAAACCATTTATCCTTTCGCCTACTCTTATCTAACTATGAAATTCAAAGCTCTTATCCATTACTTTTATCAGTTTTAGGTATGGTGTGCGCGTGGAGTTTAGGAGTTACAACTGACTCATGTTCATGGAGGCACCATGTGTAATCAATCTACTGGGGGGAAAAACAACAACGACAACAGCAATTAAAAAAAGACCTGAATCATTCCAATTTATACTTTTTAGACATAATTATGTGGATATTTGCTTTGATAAAATAATAACGACTTTTTTCAAATTATTAAGCTTCTCTCCACTCTTTCCTGGCAGCTGCAGTGGTTGGAACTGACTGCTGTAGTATGTGTGCTTTTTGTATTTCTTATTGTCAGCCAAGATCTGTCTCCACGCTTCCTCTCCACTCCTCCTCTCAGCTCTCCGCCTTCTACTAAAGTGAGATATTGTATTTCAGGCTGACCATTTCTCACTGTCAGTAATGCACATAAAATCCCACAAGTAGAAGGGCTAAGAGGTTTGATCAGCCATAATGCCTTTACCTACACTAAAGGCTTAAGAGAGGAAATCACATTCAAAGTTGCCCCGGCTCTGCACCGCACATCTGGGCCTCTGCTGGCTTTCAGCTGCGAATGGAAATCTTGTGGTTCATAAGGCCTCAAATAGAAACCAGAGCTCTTAATCCATCTTGATCTCATTTACACACAAGTGGCAAGTTTTGACTAATATTTTCCTTGATATTTTGCCACGGCAGAAGAAGAAATAGCTCAAAGAGGTCCAGTCTGGTCCGGGGTTATTTTGAGATTCTGACTGCGTGTATGTCCCGGGACCGAACTCGGTGATTGGACGTTAAATTTGGTATAATGCTTACTTTTCCGTGGTGTAAAACCTGGGGAATGTGCTGTGGTGACATGGGCGGTAGTTTCCAACTCTACTACGTCTTCCCGCGTGAGCGTATCCTCAGATGACCCTGCCTGCCTATTAGTGTTATTACACATGCAGCTGGATTGAAGAATAATCTGGTTCCAGGGGCAACTTTTAATGATTAATTCAATAAGTTTCTCATGTTCTCTTTAAGAAAAAAGCAATGAGGTAAAGATTATTTAAAGCATTAAATACTGCATGCAGACAGCAGACATACTTATATTTACGCACCGTCTTATTTAGAAGATTGAAGGCTTTCTTGAATTAAACTGTTGCAAACAGCCTGTCTGACCTCATGGCTGAGTGCTGCAGTGGGAAAAGTAACACGCAACATCTTCTTAGTTCATTTTAAGCAGCAGAAGCTCATGTCTTCCATGCAGCACTGCCAGCTGCACAGCTCCTCCTGCATGCTCCCAGGCTTCTCTCCCTCCGTCAAATCCCCAACACAGCATCCAGCCCAGCTGGGGTGCACTAGATGGCACTGTTTACAACAGCACCGCCCGAATCCGGCAGCAGAGCAAACACGCCATCTCACAATTACTGATTTACAATCCTTTCACTAATCTAATAAATTAGATTGTGCATTATACAGTTTGTAATTACACAACCACAATAAACACAGTTAACAATGCACATCAGCTCCGATTTCCACAGCTGTTACTGCATTAGATGGGGGAGAGATATGAAACAAGATATCAGATATGGCAATCAATGTGAAACAAGGAGATGATAAGATCAGTCACTTTTTTCCCCCTTTTTTAATGGCTCATAATATCATTAAATCTGACTGCCATTATTTGCAAATACATTTAGCCGGTCCACGGGGGCCGTTTAATGAAAAGTGCAGTCTTATCACACGCTGATAGCATTTGTATAGGCTGGATATTTTACAGCTTTGATGCATCTACCTGCTCCATCACTGCACGCTTGCTGCTGTCTGTTTATCAAATCCTCACTTTTTTCGCCTCTTTGTTGCTCTTTTGTTTGTCAGTGTGTCTGCAACTTTCATTCTGCCTGTCTGTTTGTCTGCCTCCTCATATTCCTGGATCTCTTTGTGTCTAGGCCTTTGGGCAGGTTTATGACAGGGGTTGCTCTGGTTAAGCCTTCCTCAGGCAACAAAAGGCAAAGAGTGAGACAGGCTCTGTCACATTATGCGGGCCCTCCTCTCCTGGCTTTGATTGAGAGTAGTGATCCAAAACTGATGCGGAGAGGAGCCGGAGCTCACCTCTTGTCAGCGGCGGATGTTCTCCACAGGCAGACAGGCGAACGGCAATGACAATGTTGGATACGCTTCGTGGGCTCTGACAACCTCCTTCACACTTTGACACACTTGGTGATATCTCACTCAATGTTTGCCATTGTCTTAAACAGGAATCAATTGTGCAGCAGTTGCAGATAGGATTCGGATGTGCGTCAAAAATGTCTTGCATGCAGAATCTTTACATTTCTCTGCAGCTTTAAAAGAATCTGAAAACTTCTCAGCCTTTTCTCTACAGTGAAAATATAGTTTAATTGATCTCATTTAAGTTAATTATGGTCTTTCTGAAGCATTGCACTCAAAACTGCAGTAACCCCAGTAGATCTGCTCATACGTCTAAGTATTTTTTTTCCTGTACTGACATCTGTGGCATTTACCAGTAAAATGAGTCAGTATCTAAACCCGACCATCTTTATATTGCTCAGAGAAAGACGTAATTATTTCAGATTCTTTTTGGTGTAGCGCAGTTTTAACAGGGAGTTCATCAAATGTCAAATAAAAGTCCTTGCAAAGTGTAACTCTGGCTTTCAAATGAAACACATTCCGAAAGTGTCGTGCTAGTCAAATTTTTTGGCTTATAAAGGACTACGCAATCCTTCAGCTGAGGTTGAAACATGAAAATCACCAGAATTGTGGTAACAAGAGTTTTCAAACATCAAAAGGCACATGATTAAATGCCAGCAGAGATTTATTCAACAATGAGTGACTTTCCACTCCCTTATTTAAAATTCTCTCGCCCTCTCAAACATGCACACACCCCCTACACTGCTATCACATTTGTTGCTTTTGACATGTTACCCTGACATGACCTTCTTTTTTCAAAAAAAAAGTCTGGTCCATATGTGATATCAGATTTGGCGTCAACTTCCAATGAGCCCCAACAATCTCACCATCTTCTCCCGCCAATAAAAGTGTGTATTTATCCGGCAGAGCTTCATTTATAGCTGCTCCACCACGCGTCATGAACTCAGGGGCGCGTATTCATAAACTGGCCATCTGCGTGAAATATGCATTACTTAAGAGATGTTGCGTCGGGCGAAGCACAGCGGCTGGAAGGTGTCATTTCCATGTGTCAAACCCTCCCACTTAAATGTAACATGCTGCCATGGTGACGGGCTGATTGGCACGTCTCGCACTTTTAAAGAGCCAGTAAAACGAATCGTTTCTTCTGTTAAATAAGCGGACTGTGTCGAAGGCTGAGAGTTGACATGTCCTTGCATGGCTGCTGGTTTCTTTTAGATCTCAAGCAAAAGCAGCGTTTGAGCTTCTTTCAACATTAAAGCTGACATTTTGCATTTAAAGACATGTTTTTTTTTCCCCTTTTCAACAAAAGTTTTCTCCACAGCTTCTGTCTCACAGTCCTTGTGGTTTCTCCATCTGTGGCCCCTGCATGGCTGTACTGCAAGTGCTTTTGTCTGCAGTTTTCTTTCTGATGATTCTCAACTCTAGCACATGTTGAGATCATTAATTTCAAACCCTGCCAAAACCGCTTCCCACACATGCATGGCATTCATTCCTCCCCTCTCCCCGGATTGCTCTTCCCCTACTCAGACGAGCACACTCTGCTCTCTGCGTCGCTATGAAGCAAGAGCGATCCTGGTCTCTTTTCAGTGAATCAAAATCATTATGTGGCTTTGTTACAGTAGGCACAAGATGAAGCCGAGAGCCGAGTAGCTTTTGCCTTATACTGTGTAAAAAAAAGAAAAAAGAAAAGTGTGCACGAACAGGTTTGTGCATAAAAAAGGAAGAAAGAAAAGGAAAAAAAAAATGAAGAGGATGAGGATTTATGCAGGCAGCACTGGCAGAATTCCCTCATACCTCCCTTGTTACACCTACCATGGCAAACCTGCACCGTTTCAGTGCAGTGGCAGATATGAAATATTCAACAGCCCGTATTACTATTACAACACACAGTAAAAAAACCCTGCATGCTCTCCCTGCACACTTTTAATTCTGAAAACTTGATGATTATTGGTTCAAATAGGATTCCCGCTCCACAGCAGGAGCGGCTGCCTCTGCAACCAAGGCTGCATCTTTAACAAGTACTTAAAAAAAATCTCAAGGGTAGGGGGCAGAATGAAAAAGAAGGAGAGAAAAACGAGGAAAGAGAAAGAGAGACAGTGAAAGGGAAAGGGAGAGCAATCTGCTGGAGAATGTGTCAGTGTGTTTGTGTGTATGTGTGTGTGTGTGTGTGTGTGTGCTGCAGACAGCTCTCTGGCATGGCAAACGCCTGCTGGTCCTGAGCAGAGCGGAGCTGGAAGCCTGCTCAAAGCCCTTCACCTTCACAGCCGGGCTGGCACGATGCATTGAGCACGGCTGGCATAGCGCGATGTTTATCACACAAAGGCACGATCAAAGAGCGCTGGTATCTGGCTGCACCACTTTCATCTGGGTTCCCACAGCTGACAGTAGCATCCGTGGGGGGCTCTCCTCTCCTTTTTCTCCTCCTTTAATGGTCTCTCTCTCTCTTTCTCCCTCCCCTACCTCTATATTCTCCCCCTCTCCCTCTCACACATTTATCACTGCAGATAAGGAGACTTTATTTGAGATTCCATAGCCAAAGAAATTTCTCTATCTAATCACTGATGGCTTTAGAAGCGGCCTGGGGATCAGGCGCTCTTTGGCTCTCTGCTCATACTGCGGGGGGAAAGCTACAAACTTTCTCTTTGCTGTTTATGTTGCAGCTCCCCACAGGCCAATCAGCCTCAACCTCTGCTCATTTGCAGCCAAACGATCGACAAACCCAACTACATCCCCAAAGACGTTCCCACAACAGACACGGTGCAACTTAACCTCGTGAAAACAGCGATGCAAAATGAATGGGGATGGAGGCTTTGAACATTCAGCATGCACGTGGGGCTTGACAGCTCCAGCATGAAGTTTGACAATTGGTATGCAGTCTTCATGTTGTTGAGACAGAAACAGCCAGTGGAGCTCAGATTTAAGAGAGGCAGAGCTGGAGGGCCGCTGTGGTCGAGGGCTCCAGATGAAATGGGGTATTTATCATTCTCTAACTGTAACACTACAGTTTGTGAGTCAGGCATGCTCCAGGAAGAGCCACTCTTACCAATAAGTCTTCCACCTAACTGATACAGGCATTAGGCATTCCCTACATATCTCGCTAGCTCTGACATCCCACTATGCCTCCGAAAAAAATGAAACTCCAAACAAATGGCTTTCGTGGTCACATCAAACTGCCTCGTTCACCATGAAAAATGGCTGCTCTTCAGCATACAGCAGCAACCCCTGTGCGACTGTCAGGAAATGCACAGTTTTTCCTCTCCAGTGTGTGCGTGGAATGTGTGGCTCCTGTTGTTGCGATCAATCCCAATTTAACAGACACCGGCTCAAAGTCAACCTTCAGGGAGCCATGAAAGCTGACAGGTGAGGACTCACTGCCGTCTCCCCGACTCACATCAAAGACACGGCAACAGTGGCGGCTTCAGTGGAAGACAAGCACTTTTAGAAAGAACAAAGAGACTTGGAGATAGGGGAGCAGGACTCGTCTTGAGACAAGGAATGGCTAAGAGGCTGAATACGAAAAGGACATGAATACTAAAAAAGGTTCCATCTGCCCCATGCAGATTTTGGGGGATTTTTAAAAATGAGTGTAACACAAATTTATTATGAGTTTGGCCATATGAGAAAATCTGTTTGACAAAGTCACAGCTGTATCCAGTTGCATTCTTTTAACATGTTGGATGTGCGTTCCTACTTTTCATTTGCAATCTGGGAATCAAGCCAGTCCAAAAAATACTGCAGCCACATGAATTATTTTAATTGCTATGACAAATAAGGTCAAGTTAAACCTGCATGAAGGACTTTTTTTTTTCCACTTGAGTGCAGCAGAAACAACTTGTGAACTTTGCAATCTCGTTAGTAAAAAGTTGCTGATACACAATCAACAGCAATACAGCACCATCATCATTCATTAAGAGTCATTTCTTTGGCAACCTGATGAATCGAGTCCAATATGTACTCAGTTTTAGATCTGTTTTTGGTCTCTACCTACTTCCAGTTGAGAAATGTGATTCTTTAGCTGTTAAATGTTCCAGTTCTCCAGCTAGTCACTAACTTTGTTGTGCTGTTTGGTGCTGAATAGGTCAGTGTAATGGCTTTTCAGAGCTAATATAACCTGCAGCCTAAAACAAAAACAGTAGATTTTGGGGCCTGCCAAATAGTAAGGTGAAACCAGCTTTCTGGTCTTTCAGTCGTGACGTAACACCCTTTCAAAGTACTATTTCCGGGTCCAAGCCTTTTCAATATGCTGCAGTGCTGTGCTCTGTGTTGTTTTTTTCAACCGTTTTCAACGTTTTCCAGTGATGAGAGAGACAAAAGGACATGACTGTAGTTGATAAAAGAAGTTAAATGAATGGAAAAAAAAATTTTTGGTTCTTGGGAGTGTGTGCCAAGGTTAGCTAGCTAATGTTAGCGTCCATTCACTAAAACCAAACTGACCTTGTGTGGATATCCCTGATAGAGGTTATGGGCTTTAAACTGTGCTTTTGCTTTTACCAAGCAAGAGCACAGCTAACACTACTATCTTACAATACTACTGTTGCACTTCAAAACACAACTTCTATGAGGGATATTTGCACAGGGTCGGTTTGGTTTAAGAGAATGGGTGCTAATGTTAGCTAGCTAGCCTTAGCACCCAATCGCTAAACCCAAAACTTTCATTGTTTAACATAATGCTATTTTATCAACTGCAATCATGTTCTCTTGTCTTTCTCATTACCAGGAAAGAGGCAGAATGAAAATTTGATAGAGAATTGTTTATGGTCAGATCTGTTTGAACGACACTGAACACAACACTGCAGAAAATTTGAAAAAAAAAAGGGGGTTTGGAACCAGATATGGTATTTTGAAAGGGTGCGCATCAGACTTAAAGACCAGAAAGCTAAAATAAACAGCAGATTCAAGTTATTTTGTTTTATTTTCTTTCTGTTCTTTGTGTTCTTTATTTAAATAAAGAAGTTGATCAATAATTGTCCTTCCTCCATAATGCCAACAACTATCTGATTTCATGCTGTTTGAGGTGTGTAGCTTTTTACAGAGTAGCAGGGTGCAATGCAAGAAGTTAGCTTGCTAAGAACTCAAGTTAGCTTGTTTTATTATTCCCTGCAATATTTTAACCAGATCAGCTTTCACAAATTAGTTAAAAATGATCCTTGTTTTAAATCTATAGATGTATGTTTTGACAAACGTTTGCAATCAGCCCCAGCCTCCTAATATTTAGCATAACATGTGACACGTAAACCTTCACGGTAAAGCCACCCTGTGTTTCATCACTTGACAGCTTTTAATGTGGAGCATTGGTTTAGCATTTGCAGTAACTTGATGAAGCTCTGACACTGCATACAGACAGTTCATATCTATTGAACTAAAAATTCAAAACAGTATTGCTGTATTACTATGAATTGTTAGCTATGAATCCTGTTGGAACTCCCCTATTGACAACAACTACTTGAAAGGTGAAGGTAATTACACAGTGTAGCCTAAATACACCAATTGGCCATTGCTGAAAAAATGCTAAAGCTGTCCATAAATAGTATCAAACATTTATTTAATTTACAAAAATCTTGAGAAAACTAACATTATTATGAATGTGCTGAGTTTGGTAACAAGAGATAACACAGACACAAACACACACACGCACACACACACACACACACACACACACACACACACACACAAAAATAAAAATAAGGTCACTGTACAGCTCTGAACTTAAGGTCACAACAGAACAGTTGTTTTTCCCCTCCCATAAAACCTCTGGAAAGCTTTGCAATCACAGCCCCACTCAGCGCACTCACTTTTTATTGTCTACCAGCTGTTGGAAAACTTTACAGTCTGAAGGAGAAGAAAGAAGAAGAAGTCCTCAGAGGACCCATTTTTACAGCTCCAGCGGTTTAAGCCGCCATCTCCGGTGATGTAGCAGGTGTGCATCCTTTTTGGCTTTCACCTTAATTCAACTTTTAGAAAAACACTACAGGCACGAATAATAATTATGGGAAATGACACAGACTAACTCTTTTTTCATGGCTTTTTGAGGCTGTTATTTCGTTTTCCTGTTGAACGGTCCCTGCCCACAGGTCTACACACCGTCTGGGTGAACAACTTGTCAATACTGTGCATGTACAGAGGAGATCAATACACTTTCAGGCGCTGACAGAACCCTGAGCACGTTAGTGAGAACAGAAATGTGAAGTTATTCAGCCCAACATGAGGACCATCACGGCAGCGAAACCCTAGAAGAAAATCACGTTTTTATACCAGAGCTCATTAGCCAAGCCGATTAAAGCTAGGACAAGCCACAGTTTTCAGTTTAGTTACTTGTTTACTGTAAATTTCTTTTTTTATTTTGGTAAATATGTGACTGAGGCTGATGTGAGAACACTGGGGTCAAAGGGTAGGTGTCACATCACATTGGTCTCATCTGATTGGCCAGTTTTACAGCTTCGTCTCTATCTCTGGGTCTTGTCCAATCATTAAAGTCCAGTATCTTTGGAGCAGGAAGTAAAGATTGGAACCATTTAGATCTCTCACAGATCTGCTTAGTGCTGCCCATCGATTGCTTCTCCCCTTTTAAAAACAAATGGACAACTCTGATGGTCCAAATGGCCCTTTTCCCAATTACAGGCATGGGTGGCTTTCAATCCTCCTGTAGAAACACTCTGGCCTTAACTTCAGATAGCTACTTAGTAGCTTGTGTGTGATTCTTCTTTGTGTGGTATGTTCCTAAACATAGACTCACACAAAAACTCACGCACTTGTGCAGCTGGTGAAATGAATCATGCGTTTGTTTTTCAGTCCATTCCATTAAAAATCTCAGTTCGAGCCAATATGGCTTTGTTGTTTTTATATCAGTAATCGGATCAAAATGAGGATTAATCTTCTGTGTGCATTCTCCTTTTAATAGAGAATAATTCACGCTGAGATGAGAAATGTTGGAGAATGCTGCATGTGGTAAAAAAGAAAACAATATCCCACCATTTTCCCATGATCCAGTACCTTATAGAGGCCTTATCAAAGGCTACAGACCTGAGCCTTGTTTTCGGATAGGCGGCCAAGCAGGCCCCTAAACACCAGGCCACACTGTGTTCTACTTAATCTTGCATGAGGAGTAGCGGCAGCAGAATCCAAAGAAGGGATGAACTGGGAGCTGGAAGAGAGAGAGAGAGAGAGACGAGAGTTGCTGTCAACAAGCTCTTATGGTGAACAGATGTGCGGGAACTCCCTTACTACTCCTTAGCCTGAAGCTATGCGCGCACACACACATACACACACCCACAAACGCGTACTGTAACACATACTCCAGAGGAGGGGAAGCAAAACAATCATTTGGAGTAAATTCCTGGGATGGCTGAGATGGTTGTGGCAGAAAGGCCAAAATCGGAGAAAACCAAATGAGATATTGAAGCGGAGGCCTGTAAGCACCGGCGGAACGGAAGAGGGGTTTTTCTTTTACTCTGCGGTTGTGCAGGAACGCCACTCTCAGCGAGGCCAGAATGAGTCAGAACAGTGGTCTAACAGGCTCAATTCATCCCCTTCCTGTGCAGGACGGAGCGTCCTATTTGACAGTAAAGCAGACATAAAGCAGCTGCCTCTTTGAGCAGCTCTTAGAAAGAGATGCTATCGGTCAATGGGCCGTACTTTAGTCACGCCGCCAAACTCTTTCTCCACCCTGAGCAAGCAGTGCTCATTGTGCATTTATCTTCACAGAGAGTCAGACTTACGTCAGCAGTGAACTGCTGAATTCCATCTGGGTCCTGATTTACAGGCTTGTAGGAGAGTCCAAGTCAAAGGTAAATTTGATTACACACTGTGCGGCCTTTGAGTGTGTTTTTTCAGGCACTGACATCCTTTTGCCTGACCGAACATATTGTTTCACATTGTAATTCTGAAGTTTAAGAACTGAAATATGTCTCTTTTCACTCCTCCATTTTTACCCCAAACCAAATTTTCTGACAAAATTGCTCTTATTCTTTTACAGTCACACATCAATTATTTCTATCCAAACACAATTCATCCTGAAGACACCACAGAGGATTATTTGTACCCTGAGCACAAACTGTATATCCACATGGCTGATATTAACAACAGTGGAGCTCAAGGGGCATGTGAGGTGACTGAGAGACTGAAAACTTTCCTAGAAACAATTATTCTTGTTTTCTCACTGTTGGCCAGCCATCATATGTGTGACTGTCACTGTAGGTTTTAATATATTCATGTTTTTTTATTTGTTTTTTTATTATTAAAGGTTTTATCTAAAGTTCTTGTTGGTTCAAAAAAAATGTAGGAAAACCTTCCTGAACCCGTGTGCGTTAATAAACAATTTTCTATTTGAAAGAAGGGATTGGCAGATTACCTGAGTAATCGTTCTTAACGTCATTATTCGAGTAACATTTCACTCCTCACTGCGCAGGCGTTGTTTTACACTTTACCTCAAGTTGCTGTTACATGCATGTTATCTGTGAGCAGGAAAAGTGATGTCAGGAAATACTTTGACAAAAAAGATGACAATAACGTGCAGTACAACACATGTGGGGTTAAACTTGCATATTCATAGAAATAACATGCAGTCCAGCAGCTGTGAAAAGTTGGTTTATGTTAATGTGACATTAGCTGTAGATGTAACAGTACGCTACTTTTCAGTTGGTTAGGACTGCAGGATCAATACATACTTTCAGCCCTTAACCCACTGTTCCTGTTGCTAAGTCTTTGTAGCTGCTGCTCTTGAGGAAAACTCAGAACAGTATTTTAGACAAAATGTGCTTAAATCCAGCTTTTGTTCTGCACAGGAGAACACATATATCTGCAGTAATACTGAGCAACTATATTGACAAAATGTCCTCATTTTTGTTGACTAACAACTGACTCACTAATAGGAACCAAAAGACTAAGGATGATCTCACATTATAGGGACTTGACTCCAAAGTCCAGTTCATTTGATCAGTGTGAACACAAGCGTACGGGACTCGTGCACAGCAGGAGATATGAAGGCAACTGCGCCCAAACAAGGAAAGGAGATTTTATGTGATTGGCTGCTAAATTGTGTCACAATGCACCACTCATCGTCTAGCAACCATGACGCGGCTGTTACCTTATGTGCATGTAAAAAAAGAAGATGGAAATGTTTAGTTTGGTGCTTTAATACTTACATTTAAAAACATATTCCTTCTACTATCACTGCTTTATCCACTGTGTTTGCCTGAAAAAAGTGCTATCTTCTTCTTTGTGTGTTTTTGAGGATTGCAAACCAACTATGTGCATACCGCCGCCTACTGTTTTAGACTGTATACACAGACAAGTGTACTCGGGCACGGAACGACATTGCTAATGTGAAAGCAGTTCAGCAGGGGAGAGGGAGAGGGGGGAGCAATCATGTTTGGGTATGGAAAGAAACAACTGTGCCTCATGTGAAAACACCCTAAAATTTGAATAAAAAGAAAACTACTTCATAATTTTTTTTGTACAAAAGACAACAGAAATCAAAAAGTAAAACTTTGAGGGCCCTCAAAGTAGAGGAAAAGTATTTCTGAATGCATTTTTTTTTGGATGAATTATCCCTCTAAGTGCTGCATAACCTGAGCGAGGCATTACTTCTTGTTTCACATAATGTAGGGTGAGGTGTAACACTCTGGCTGACAGGATATTTGACACTAATTATTTACATGCTTACCTGCTCTTTGGATTTTGATTACCCAGGCCAACCTGCCATATAGCACCTTTGTCACCCGACCTTGGCAAAGATCCATACACAAAATTACATTAGCTGCAGTCATTGGTTTCTATACAAGTAGTGCTCTTCAGTGCGTGACATACAGTGTGTACACATCTGGTCAATAGACCTTTCATCCCCCAGTGTTGTTAAGTCATTAACCCCTTTACAGTAGCTCGCAGCTTTCCAGGGCTTCTCTTTATTGTCCGTCGGTTTCATCATTATTCACTTGACAAACAGCTATTATTAGTCAGAAACCTCTCTGCAGGCTGGATTAGCTCCAGAGGCTTTCATTATCCTTCGATTCAACCACCTTGATTACTTTCAATTGGCGTGAACACCTCATTTTCTAGTATAATCTAATTCAATATCATCTCATTTAGGGGCTGATAGAATGAGACCCGAGATAATTTGCTCAGTTCGGCATTGCATTGGGATTAAATGTTTATCTTGCAAGGTAATGATGATGTGTTGAAAATATGAGCTTTTCAATTTTACGTCTTTGCTCAGACAGAGATCGGGCAGGTTTGTACAGGTTGCATACCAAGGTGCTCTGAACACAGACATACCTTACATGGCCTGGAAGGAGTCAATGACTCATTTCACCTCAGGCGGCTTTGCACTTTGTAGCAAGGACTCAAAGAATGTAAACAAGTTCCAGTCCCTGAAAATCTGCCCTATTATCTAAGGATGGCTGAAAAGATTTGCCTTGTTGACAAGTGTTTGTTTCTTCACAGTACAAACATTTTGTAGAGGTGAATTCTGATTTGACGTCAGATTAAGCAGCATGTGAAGAAATGTTGCTGTTGTTTTTTTGGCATGTGTGTGTGTGTGTGTGTGTGTGTGTGTGTGTTCAACCTCCAAGAATAACTTTTAAATTCTTTTCCAATCTTGGTTCATTTGGCAACCCAATCACCAGCAATTAACGCTGATTTCACAAATTTACAGACATGTTGAAACTTTGAGGTTTCTTCGTGTTTTTTTTTTTTTTACATTTCACAGGTTAAGGTCTGGTTAAGTTAAGGCACAAAAATCACCTGGTTAGTGTTGAGAAAACAGCATATTTTGGCTAAACACACATGGTTTGTCATTTGGAAACTCTCTTATCATCTAATGCAGAAACGCCAGGTTTTAGTCACACAGAACTACAGGTGGTTTCACACCAGGGGCCCGGGCCCGTGTCCCAGCACACTTGACCCCAAAGTCCAGATCACTGAATTAGTACGAACACAAATATTCCTTGCATTTTCACTAACCGTGCCTGAGTCTGTTTGAAAAGGCGGTCTTAGGCACAATTCATGTATATTCAGTGTACTCGGGCATGGTACGCATGAGATATGCAAGCAACTGTACCCAAACAAGGAGGTGGGCTTCTGTGTGATAGGCTGTATCAGAGTATTCCCAGTTTTTCAGGTGTTGTTGCCTGGCAACTGTGACATGGCAGTTAACTTACATAGACATTAAGAAAGACCCCAAAAGTTTTTAGTTTTTTGTTATTTTAATGCTTACATTTAAAAACATATTTCTCTACTGCCCGCTTCGTCCATTAAATTAGCTTAGAAAATAAAAACGTAGTTGCTTTTTGTTCGTCGTTGTGTGTGTTGATGGACTGCAAACCAACTACGTGCATACTGCCACCTACTGTATTGGACTGTGTGCATACGCAAGCGTGCTCGAGATGGGAACGACTGCATGAATGTGAAAGCGGGCCAGCAGGGGAGAGAATAGGAGGTGCAATTGTGCTCGGGCACGATACGAAACCTTCGTGCCTAAAGTGAAAACACCCTAAAATTACCCAATTTAAACTGTTGATCTCATTGTGGGCTCAAACACGGGTCTACTGCTTGGCAGGTGCTGCATTTAATCAGAACTACGAAACATTCAAATCTCACGTGTGAAATGTACAAATCAAATGTCCTGGTGTCCAGGGTTGGGAAGGTTACTTTGGAAATGAAATAGGTTACAGATTACTAGTTTCCCTAATAAGTAATGTAACTATTTTAATTACTTTATCAAAGAAATGGAACTTATTGCATTTGATTACTTTTGGATTCTTTTTCTAAATTTCTGTCAAACATTTTCAACTGTTAACCATTTTAAAACTTAAACCAGGCAGTGTGGATGGCAGAGGTGGGGGCGCTGCAAATTCAAACATGAGAACCAATCAAACGCACCAGAACAGCACCAAACTTTACTAAGTGACCTTGACTGGAAGTTACAAAAGCAGGCATTGTGCACAACAAAAAATGCAAAGCAACAAAATGAATATGATTCAACATATAGCCAAAGCTTTTTACAAAAAAATATTCAAATATAATCCCTTGTAATCATTAATATTTCCATAAGCAACTGTAATTTAATTACACATTTTTTTCTCAGTAACTTAACTGATTACCGTAACATTTATTTTGTAATTAAATAACGTAATTTCATTACATATCACTAGTATCTTCCCAACACTGCTGGTGTCCATGATTTGCAAAAACATAAGCAGCAAACATTTCGTTGTGGCGACCAGGCTGCTGTCTGACACTGACAGAATAAACAATGCAACAGTGCAGAACGCAATTCTTTATCCCATTTGTTCCATTTGTTCCAGCTCCCAGTCCTACCTTGAAGGCATTAAGAGAAAGTGATTGTTGTCTTGTTCACAGGAGACAAGAAAGGTGACTATCTGTCAGCACCATCTAATGTCTTTCATTCTGCCCGTGTCCAGCGGCCGTCGTCAGACTCTTGTCCCTGGAGGTCAATCAGTCACCCAGACAGCTGCTCCAAACACAGCTCAGACCTCGGGCCAAAAGACTGCCGTGAGTACAAGCCGGCCAAATCACTTCACTGATTACACTGATTACACTGATTACACTGATTTAGCTGTTTTAGAAACAGGCTGAGTAGATCCTAAAAAGTGATACAAGACTATCTACAGGAATTTCATCAATACAAAATGAATAATCAAAGAAGATGTTGGGGGACGCATTCTGAGCATTGTTGGTCATGTCAATTCATGCATCCAGCTCCTCTCTGCTCCTCCTTTTGGGACTGTTAACATGTTGGTCTGATGTCTTAATTATGTGAGTAAAAGTCTCTTTCATTTTTTTAATATAGACGATGTTACATGACTCACAGATGGAACACTCTGGCAGCTTGGATGAACATGAAACATTAAATTATCAGCACATAAAATTAACACCTGTCATAGAAATTATCAAGGTCTTTGATAAAAAGGTACAAGCCCGTGCGCATAAGAACATTAGGTTAGAGGTTAAAAAGACTTCCAAGGTGCATATAGGCAAGTGTTATTCAGCCATTTCACATTAGAGTCGGAAGATTTTTTTGCTGAGTGATTTGCAGCTTTATTAAATCTGGTTTCAGGTTCAACACATATGACACTGTGTTTTGTCCTCAGATTCTGCGATGAAGCTATTTTTATTTGCTTCTGCTTTTAAATGGAATATATTTTGTAAATACTACAGTTTCTGATGAATCATTGTTGTTGTCATAGTAGTTTGCAGGATGCACCTTCATGCTGGTTGCCATCAGCCATTAAATGAAAAAAAAAAAACATCATAAAGTGTAATCATGAGATCTCAGGGCCTATTATGTAATACTTGAAATATTGTGTAAAAAATACAAAAACAATCAGTTTTTTTCACTGTGCAGCATTTTACTTTGGTAATCCCCCAAAATTTCATTCAGTTTATGACTAAGACACTTTCAAGAATAAAAAATTAAAAATCGCATTCTCATTAACCTCAGTTGTACTCCGTTTATACTCATGGGCTATAGTTAATATGCTAACATGCAAAACTATGCAGTTACATCCGTAAAACATTATACCTGCTAAACAAAAGCATATTAACATTGTCATTTTGGGCACATTAGCAAGCTAAAGTTAGCATTTAGCTGAAATGCCCTCTGTACCTTAAAAGAATATTTCCAAATTTTTTAAACAGGGTCTTATCCATCCTATTTCAATTAATAAAGCCCATTTCAAGCTCATTTGATGCAGTATGGCGTTTGGACTGCATGTTGATTTGCTGCAGATGCTAATTTTTTAATTGTACCAGTAGCATTCTCTACCAAACTCTGATTAAACACCCCGCCGTGCACTCAAAGCAAGTTTGATATGATGACAGTCTATTGAGGTGTATTTGTGTGTTTCTAGAATAATTTCAAAAGTTGAACTGTGGCTGAATTTCTTGTGGCTTAGCAGCAACAGGAAGTTAATAGTTCGGCAGCTTCCTGTCACCACTAATCCTAAACAGAGCCACAAATGAAAGAAATTCAGCCGTAGTTTGACTTGCTTTGGGCGCACTTTGGAGTGTTCGATCATAGTTTGATAGCGACTACTGTTAGCTTGCTACTGGTGCAGTTGACTCTCATTAGCATTAGCATTGGCAGCTAAATGGCGAGCCATCCAAATTCCATATACTATATCAAATGAGCTGAATGGCTTTATCAATGGCCATAGGACTAGAGAAATCAAAAATGAAGTCCCGTGTAAAAAATATGGAATATCTCTTTAAAATATCCTCAGAGCTGCTAGCGTGTACACTCAAGATTTGCTATTTCTGAAGAAAACAAATTCACACCTGGCAGCTCCACTTCCATGAGATATGCCTTTCTCCAGGGCACCTCATCAGCCATTACTAAGAGATATATGAAGGTCTTACTAATTCACTCTCCCCAACTATTTTCTAAGCTTGTCTTGGGATTCAAATCTTCAAAATCCTTCCTCCCAATCTCACTATCTTTTTTTCCCCCCTCTTTCACATTTGCTTTCTGGTCTGCATGGACTCCCAGAGTGAGCACTATGAAGGATTACCCTCCCCAGATGTAATCCAATCAAAAAAAAGCAGGAACTGATTCCTTATCTTTGTAAGATGCCGCATTTCCCCTCATCTCTGAGAAGACACAGCCAGCATTATCAGTCATTTGATTATCCTGAGTAAAAATGGATACAGAACAGCAGCCGTTTCAGCCTCAAGAGGCCTGACTTGCACATTGAAATCCAATTGAAGGCTGTACCTTATGTATTTGTTTAAGATTTGGAAATAATTAACTGGGGTAAAAGCTGTTATTGCTGCACAATAGAATTAAGTGAGACATTGAGGGTTTTTGGAGTCCAAGGCAATCTAGGCTTAAGAGCACCTTCTTGCCACTTAAGTTTTATACTCAGTTATAAAAGAAGAACATCTGTATACAAATCTCTTTTAGATTCAATAGGCATATGCCTCTTGGATGTTATACTGTATGTGCACTGCATGTGTGTGTCTGGACACTAAATCAGTCCCACATACACACACACACACACTGTACTTAAGCCTGGGGCATCAGCAGGCTAACAGATGTTGGTCACAGAGGACAGCTGATCCTGTGAACTGACTGCACTTACAGACATGTGTTTCTCTGGCTTCCATATGGATAAAACACATGTAGCCCAAACTATCACCCTGACCAATGATAACATTTTAAGCCTCTTAAGGACAGTAAGATGGATAATGAAGCCAGTTCAGAGCTTATAAGTGCTACCAGTGTTGTAAAGTAGTGAAGCAGAAATACTTTGTTACTGTACTTAAGTAGTTTTTTTTTATATCTGTACTTTACTATTTCTATTTCTTTTACTTTGGCTTTAGTATATTTTCGAAAAATAAAGATACTTTTACTCCATTACATTTCAAATAATCATCTTTATTTCTAGTTACTAAATAAAAACCAGAAGTAATTTGGTATACTGGCCAATGACTTTTTGTTTGTTTGTTTCAGTAGCCAATAATGTTGGAAAGTACTTCTGATACCTAAGTACAGTAAAAAACAGCTAGGCTACTTAAAGACTTTCACTTTTACCAAAGTCATTTTCTAGTAAGGTATCTTTACTTTTGCTCAAGTATGGCTTTTGGGTACTTTATACAAGATTATACCCGACATGTTGCCTGTCAGCTTCTCCTGTTTCATCGACAGCATCGCCCTCACCGCCTCGATACCGTTGTTTTCTGCTTGTGATAAATTGATTCTGAGTGGGCGTAACATGAGAGGACGAGCGTTTAGGCAAATCCACCATCCTGCATTTGACCTATCAACCGCTGTAGCTTTCCGCGGCAGCCCAACTTGCTGCAGTGCCTGGCAGACATCTCTTTGTTTAAAGCTTTTTGCTGAAGTGTCCTGAACAACACTCGCTGTAATTGCTAAAAGGTAATTGCGCTGGCAGGTTACGGCGAGGCTTTAGCTCCCATGAGCCGCACCCTGATCCCTGCATAAGGATGTGATTAACCGCCATCTCCTGTCATTAACTGTGAGGGCTTTTGGCAAGCGGGCTGCTCCATGTGAGTAATTGTCATATTAGAGCCGTTTCTTGGTCAGATTGAGTGTTGGAATCGAGTTCCTGGTCTGAAGTGGCTGCTGGCAGGTCTTAAGTACATCACAGAATTGACCAAATTGTCCGCTCTTGTTTCAGCAGTGATATGTGACAGCTGAGCAGCCATCTAATGTTCAATTTGGTGGTCTGCTAATACAACCATACACTCCATCCATGAAGAATAAGAATATTTTTCCTCTGAATAGTCTATAGATCAAGGGCCAAACATCTTTAGAGCGACAGCCAGCAGTCGTGCTTCTTTATGGAGTATAACATTGAGGCCACAGGAATGAATCAGTTTCTCTTCTGTATGAGACAGTAACTGCCAAAAGCTGTAGACGAGAAGAAGTTGAAAGCAAATAAAGCGAAACACATGTTTACACGCCCGCAAAGATCCTGTTTGCATTGTATATCACACTGAAAATGTAGTACAGATTGCTGTGAAGAGCTCCATCCCTTTGCTTGAACTGGCAGAAGCAGGGCATTGATCTTCCTCGCCTTCGCTGTGCTGTGATGCCTCTGCAGACAGATGGGAGGAGGAGGAGGCGAATAGCCTTTCATTGGAGCATGCTCGGAAATGCATATGCTCAGTGGCCTCTTGATGGTACTTCAGAGAAGAGCCCAGTTTTGCTTAGATTGCTTAAGGATAGACTCATCGGGGCTGTTAGCATCACTTTGCAGCAGAGAAAACTGAGCGAAGGCCAAAATAAGCTTTTTTTTTATAAGGAGGTCAGGGAGAGGGGAAAAGAACAGAGCAGAAAATTGAGAGCGCAAGAGCTATAAAACAAAAAAAAAAGAGAAGTATTTTGTTTACCATGACAGATTTAACACATCATGCAAATAATTTCCCTGAGAGGTTTTAATGGGGCTCCAGTCAGATCTGCAGATGAATAGGCAGTTTTGTTTCATGTCCCCGATGCCATTCTGAGGTTCTCCATTTAGAGGGATTTTCTGTGGAGCAGGGATAATAGAGCGTCAGAGGGGAACCCAGGAGGAAGGATTTAGATGTGTTTGAATTGACTCAGACATTTTGTTAAGTGTCATTGTGCACGGCCCGTTTATCCCCCTCCACTCCTCCCCCCGTTCATTCATAACCACTCTGCCGTCTCTTTCACGAGGGCTTGACTGTGTGTGTGTGTGTGTGTGTGTGTGTGTGTGTGTGTGTGTGTGTGTGTGTGTGTGTGT
>JAQLOL010000013.1:17370658-17387283 GCA_029783665.1 Naso thynnoides
GTATTTGCTTCTCTATGCAATCTTTCAAACCAAATCCGATATATCAACTTGAATTTCCACCTCTTTATCTGTAAGGAGTTATGGAAATGTACTTCAGGGAAGTCATTCATTAAAGATCACAACAGAAATTCCAAAAAAGTAACAGAAACTTCTGATCAACTTCAGTGATTCACACGTGTAAACTGCATTTAAATAGCACTTTTCTACAACAAAGACATAAAAACAAGCAAAACAATGATTGAATCAAAGGCAGCAAACTTTGTTGGAGAAAAAAATAGGGCAACAACCATCAATAAAAAGACTTTGAAAAAAAACAGGTCCCGAAATAAGATTTATAACAGTTTGTTGAACTCAGCCTGAGAGGGAGACTGTTACATAATCTAGGAGGTGAGACTGCAAGATCCTGTAAATCAGACGCTGTAGTGAAATTGTGCAACGCCTCAAACGTAATTAAAAGGATTGGGAATTTAAATCCTGTTTTTTAAAGGGGAACAGGAAAAGAAGGTGGTGTGAAATCTTTTGTGGCTCCAGAGACAACAGAGCCGTGTGAAGACGGATAAATTACATTTAAGTGCTGGTTGGGACTGAATACTGCAAGTTTGAATGTGTAAATAATTTGAGGGTGCGGGCTTAAAAGAATTAATTTATTAGATCTCTGCAGTTCATTCCTGCTGTACACTAATGACTCGAGGCTACATCACTCATTTCTGACAATCTTCAACAAAATGTCAGATGAATTGCATTGTGGGTGATGTAGGTGTCAGAAGAACGCATGAAAAAAAAAACTAAAAACAACAAAATAATATCTCTGGCCCTGCAGCATCAGAGATTAATTGTGATATTTTTAAAAAACGAAATGTCCATCTGTAGTGGAATACACTGTAACAATGTGAAGCCTTTTTTAATAATTGTGCAGAAGAATTTGAACAAACACCAAATCCTAACTAGATGTGACATGAGTGAACAAACAGCTAATTGCTTTTGTTAGTTTTCTATTAGGATGTCCTAACCGGCACGACAGTGAACAGCTGCAGCTCGCCTCGGCTCTATCTGAGCGAAGGCGTTTGCACACTTGGTCCACCTCTGCTCTATTTTGATTGGCTTGAAACGACACTGATGTCCCCCGCCTTGTCAACAATCAACTCAACAGCTCTTTCCGCTGCGACATCGCCGGTTGTCAGTCTGGACAATGTGACGCGTTCCATCCGCAAGAGGTCTCTTGTGTCGCGTCTAGTTAGGAAGTGGAGTAACTATAAATATACAGTTTCTTGGATTAACAAGAAAGTAATGCATCACAATATTTGGGATGATAGGAGACAGAATAATAGATTTTTTTTACGAAATGTTGCAAAAATAAGAGCTGATGCGTTATGTTTCTTCACTGAAAATAACAGGACTGAATAGACTTGACAGTTATATTAAAGATGCCCTGAAGCTGTATTTACTGTTGTGTGGTGACACATTTCCCAGCGAAACGACTTCAAACAAGACGGAGAGGTGGGACATAACTTTAGCAGAAGTTTGATTCACAAACACCCAAACACACAGTCAACCATCCTGTTGCTAGCCAAGCTAGTTACCCGACTACCTGCCCAATGTGCTGGTAACGTTCCCTCTAAGGTTTTCTTCATTGAATCTGTCTGTCTCTCTCTGTCTGTTTTCTGTTGAAATCTGTCTCCATCTGTCCCGCTCTCCATGATGAATTTCAGTAATGAACTGCCTGACATATAAAGTTCGATTGACAGGTAGATGTGACAATATGAAATTGGTTGGTTTTCCTCTGCAGATTTTTTCTACACATATTTTGATATAAGAATACAAATAAACTAATTCTTTTTTAGTGTTGTTGTTGTTGGTTTTTTTGGTATACATTGTTAAATAAATGTACACTATGACCGGGGATATGATCCAAAAGGGATTAAAAAAAGCATTTTTTATTTCATCTCGACTTTAAGAGGAAGAAAAACATTCAAGAGCAATCTATTATCTATTATGTATTATGGTCTTTCGTATCAGGAACAGCACTTAAAGCCTGGAGAACTAAATGCATGTTGATGTTCCTGATTAGACCGCAATTAGATGTCATTTGTGACCTTAAACAGAGCCGACGCTGTTTTGCAAAAGTCTAGAAAAAGAGAAATGGAATCACACTGTGCAAAGAACTACTCAGTGTTTGAAAAACAGCTTCAAAAAAAGAAAAAAAAAATCAGACCCGCCCATTTAAAAGCCTTTCCTGGAGAAAAAGCGTGTTACTCCATGTGGGTTCAGTTCTAAATAAACACGGAGCACGTGTCGTAGTAACAAACTATATCATTTATAGTACTGGTATCTAACATCCGCACTAGAGCCATGTTGACAAGTCGGGCTATTGTTGCTGAGCGAAGAGGCTATTGAGGACACACCACACATCCTCTGAGTGTTTATAGTGGTTAAAGTGGGGAGATATAAATGAGTGGACCTGCGTTTCTCTGTGACCCACTCGGGGAAGATGAACATTTATGAATAGCAGCTTGGCTGAACAGCACAAGCCGTGTTTCTCCCACATGGTTCACTGGAGTTCGACCGCCGTGAGCTCCAGGAAACAGATGCGGCCTGATAAGAGTAGAGGATGTCATATTGAGCTCGTCGGGTTTGTGTTAGTGTGTGCTTTCATATTGTAAATACGGTGTGTGTTCCTACACTTCCAGCTGCTTCCCTGTTCCATTCGACCTCTGGGACAATTGGCTCGAGGCGACGCGAGCAGCAGGCCGCTCTCAGGGAGACCAGAGGCCACCGTGACCGACGTCTCTGCCCCCTTCACAGCAGAATAACAGAGAGGTAAATCACAGTTGTTTATTCCATCATCTCAGGCGATCTCCCAGGAGCCTCGCTCGCTGTTAACCCAAACGGTGCCATGCGGTACCAAGCAAGGCGCCCTCCTGTAGCCTCTTAAGTACGGAGTGTGAACAGGAGGGATGTGAGTGAGCCTGCTGCAATCTGGCACTCTGGTGTGAGCAGGAATGGAAAAGAGAAGTAAATCACTGCTGTTTATCTGCATCTCTCAGACACCGTTTGTATGGTTCGCTGGAAAGAGATATGCCTTTGTGTGTGTGTGTGTGTGTGTGTGTGAGTGAGTATGTGTGCAAGTAGCACTGTACACACTTGCCACACTTGCTCAAATGTGATTGTTTGCAAGTGCAGACTTGAGAGGGTATGAGTCACCGCAGTGCTATTACACATTGCTGGGACTATTATAAGAAACAGAGCAGCAAACAGGCAGTACAGTAAAGCACGCGCGCACCCACACCCTCACCAGCACATGTCTGAACACTCATGTTAAGACGTACTGTTGACACACCGTGGCATTTAGAATTAACAAAGTCTCGTTTAGTGTGGAGGAGCATAATGACTCCCACGAGGATTACATTTGGCTGTTTTTTTATTCAGCACACACACACATACACACATAAGTAACACTCCTTAGACACAGAGTGCAAGAAGTGCAGTGCATCATTTTTATTCCATGCTGGATACATGATCTCAACCTTTATCAGGCTTATAAAAAGGTGACCTTTATATGAAATAAGCACGGACCCTCCCTTACATGAAGTTAATTCCAGGCAACATGACGCAGGTGTTAGCATGGAATATCAATGCCGCTTTATTATTCTCTCTCTCTCTCTTTTTTTTACATGCTGCAACTTTCGCTCTGAGCGAGGAAACTTTCCCCTTGGTGATATGGACTTGGCGAAAGATATACCTGTGTAAAATTCATGAATTCATAACTTTTGAGGGTATATTTCACTACTGATCTATTGGGCCGTGATAAGAATTCAAAGGTGAACGGAGCTGGAGGACATCTTCAAAGCGGTCGAGGACATCACAGGAAAGCCAATGAGGTGCGTTGCCCTCCTCCAACATCCTTGGAATACATTCCATGCGCTCTCTCCGCAATGTGATACGCTGTCAGAGGAAAAATCGGATGCCATTGCAGTCTGCCGCCATTAACTTGATTTACTCAAGGGTTTCAGTCAAACTCTGACAAAAAAAAGAAGTGGTAAGTGGCAAGTTCTACCAGAATTTGTTAATGCATGCAAAGACATGTGGAGAGACAGGGCGCTGATAGCTGCATGCACACTGAAGGACACTATAAATCACAGAAAGGGTGCATCTAGTTGAGTTCCCAGTGTAGATAAACACTTGAGCTCCAGTGTGAACATGTTGTGCGGAACACGAGCTGAGCAGCTTCCTCTCTCCCCAGCTTGATTATCAAAGCTAACAGCCTTTAGCATGTGTCAGTGGAGGCGGATAACCCACGGTAGATACAAGAGGACAAGGAGACAATCAAAGGCTGTTGGCTCTACTGGAGTTGACAGTGGTCAGCTTCTGGAGGTGATAAATACCTTTGAACCTGAAAGCCGCTCCAGGCCTCCCTTTGTGTCCCCCCCCCCAGCCCCCCTTGAGCCTGGCCATAGAGGGGTCTACTTTGATTTAGACCCCTAGAGAGCCAAGAGAGCTCCTTCATCTCTGCTGGAGAGAGCGAGGCAAAGAGAGAAAGAGTGCAACAGCCCATATCAGATACTGGTTGATCAGCGGTGGCTTCTTAACTGAAGGCCAGGTCATCATGTTTGACCTCAAACACTTGACTTGGAATGCAGGAAAAAACAGACACATCCGTCTGTGACAGTCTGGGGAGTCTCTAATGATGGCAGCAGCATGGGTTGGCAAATCCCTGTCCTTCTCCTAAAGCAACAGCACGCATGTTTCTCTGTTAGCTTGTGTGCTGGAAAAACCAAAGGTCATTTTGCTTTGTAGGCTGCGTCCTAATCATAATAACTCCTGTTTTCAAACTTGCTAAAATTCATGGTTCATAGTGTCATTCAGGGCCGGTCATCCACACCCCATTTAATTTTATTGCTCAGACCTTCAGATACACTCAACACCACAACAGGGAAAATATGCTTCATGATTGGAAAAGTCTCTTCGAGGAGAGACTCCCCGAGAGACGTGCAGAGTAAGGTTATGGAACAAAAGCCTTCCCTGCTTGGATGTTTTTGTGGTTCATGTCATGTCTGCCTGGCAAGCGCACTGTCTACCTTGGCAGTCATGGACGATGAACCCCGTTCGTTACTCAGGACAAAAAAGCGTTGGAAACACATTGAATGTGGATCTCTACAGAATAGGATGTTTCCTTGAGGAGTGGATGTTTGGATTACGCCCAGCCTTAGCTGCAAACCAGTTAGAGGACCATTCCAGTCAATTCTTGACTAATCACCATTAGCAGAGATCACTCCTATCTTCTGTGAATGTTACAACTTGACCAATGCGTAAACTTTTGTAGTTCTCAGACTGCATTTTTAACTCCATTGGCATTTATTTGGTCAAAATCATTCAGAAAGAGAGAAAGGAATGTCAATGACACAAAAATTATGCCTGGAAAAATAGTTCCTAAAACGTGCCTCCTTCCTTGCTAGAATTTTAGCATGAGGAAGGATTTTCACACTGATGTTCTTTTTAACACTATAACGGCCATTTTGACCATTTTCACATTCATATGTTATATAACTTTGTTGAATTAAAAATGACAGTGCTGCTGGTCCCTGACTTTTCCTAAAAATGTCTGTATTTTAATTATTAAAATATATATATATATATATATATATATATAGATATTGCGCTAAAGGCAAAGAAAATGTGGAAATTATTATGTGTTTTGGCTGAAGGCGGTCAAAATGACCGCACAGATTTTGCTGTGGTTAAATTCATACATTTTTCAGGCGGTGGCAGCTACATCTTAGTTGCTTGGCATCTATCAGTGTCTCTGTCAAAAGTAAAATTTAAAGAGGCGCCACGAGCTCCGTTTATAGAGGCAGTTTTTGTCCCTCAAAGCAGAGCAGCATCAGCCGGGAGCGGATCTGGATGATGTGTCTCCGATGAAAGTGGGCGTTTTCTCCTCCTTCATGGCATGTCCTCAGGAGATTAATTTTTAGAAAAAAGAAAACAATACACAATAAATTCATTACTTTCTACAACTAGTATTTTTTTACGAGAGAAAATAAAATTTGGAATCAGGCAGTCAAAATGACCACTCACAGTCTCTCTAGTTTGGAATTTTAGCCCTTCTGGTGTTCACTAATGTTGTCACACGTTTTCAGGTGCCTTCTGTAATGTTTACTGAACATGGACTGAATGTAACAAACACAATATATCATAAATAAAGTTAATTTGGGACAAATAGAGTTTATGTTACCTGTATTCACGAAAGCCAGTGGCATGTAGCTGCACTGGTACGATCCTTTAACATATTCAAAATGTGACATTCCTGCCTTTGTTTGAAGTTAACACTCAAAATAAAATGCAACAGAGAGCCGGGATTTTATGGTGAGGTGTGAAAGGTGAAGGGTCAGCAGGGTCACCAGGTGAGCCCTGCCTGCAGGGCAGCTATCAGTCATCAGGCAGAGGGATGAGCTCAGTCCTCCATGCACACAATCCACTCTGTCCACCAGCTCCAAGTGTGCATGCATGCGTGGAAACACAAACGCATCCTCTACATATAACAGAGCATCTATAATTGCATCTCGACTTGAGAGAAGGGAAAAAAATAACTTGAGGCCTGAGCGGGCTGATATTGCTGCAAAGTCAGTGGATATTTAAGCAAATTGAGTTACGTCTGGTTGAGCACGTTTGTCTTTCGGTCGAGCTGTTTTCAGAGGCAGTGGGCTCCTCATTCATTTCAAACTCCTCTGAGAGCCGTAACCCCCGCAGCTTTATGTATTGAAAGAATGTGCTGAATGCTTCTCTCTTTGGTGCAGCTCAGGGATGCTAAAATTTTCTACCTGCAAAACTTAATAAAAAGCAAGCAAGAAGCTGTAAAATTGATTAATCCAGTCAATGACACTTAATGTATTTTTTTCTTGTACTTGTGACCACTTGGGGATAACGACCTGCCCTTTATTGGTAATTTGCTGTGGTCCTTTTCCTTGAACATGACGCCCATGTAGGATGATATCTTTATTTTTATTGTCTGTCTTTACATCGATGACAATCAACCGCGAGGGGGAGGGATGGGTGCAGGATTGTGTGCTGTGCTTGATGAGGCAAAGCAGAGAGAGCATTAATTATTCAATGCTCAAATCATAAAAATAAAGATGGCAAAACCAAATTGTTTTGAAAATTTTCTGAGGAAAAAAAGTGTTGGCAAGACTCCCAACATGCTGTTTAAAATGCTCTTTGAAGGTAATGAGGCATGCTCGTGGCACACAGAAGCAGGGAGTGGTGCCATGGCAGAGCAGCATGCATGTTCTCAACTGGGTTTCTTTTTTGCTTACATATCACTTTAGTAGGGCACGTGTAGCACATTTCTAATGAAGTGCAGGATCGTGCCCTTCCCCCAATGGGAGCGTACATGTCTTAGAGAGAGAGAAATGTTAAAAAGGAAAAAGAGAAAACTTTGTGCTGTGGATCTGAAACTTCAACAGAACGACACCAGTGACAATATTCACATGATGGTGAGGACAACACCCTTAAATTCACATTTCTCTCCTGAAACAAAACGTGACATCACTCTTAACTCTATTAAAAAGTACAAGACTTGATCCGCTGCAATGAGCAAGGGTGTTATATTAAATTCACTGTTATACTGGCCAATGAGATATGACAGAATCTCGACTCTCATAGTGAATAATACATGTGAGGTAAGAGGGAAAATAATATTTTTATTGTATCTTCACAACCCCTTCAGAATGTGATGAAAAGGGGAGTGAAATCGTTGTGATTAGCAGCCAGGTTTGGGGTTGTAAAAATGATATAGGGATCATGAAGAATTTATGTGAAGAACCACCAAAAAGTTTTAAACTTCAGCAATCATTTATTTATTGAATGTAAATGCATAGGCCTGGTCAATATAAATTACCATCAGAGTTCGCTCGGGGGAAAAAACAGTAAATCATGAAACTGAGGGATGAACTGGCATAGGGTGAGATTCTGAAAAATCCAAGATGTTTATACACCCTTTAAAATTCTGCCATAAGGTTCAAGAAGGAATCTTGAAGTTTAGCTTTCTGTCTCACTTATCAAAGAACCTTTTGCCACGAGGTTAATCAAAGATTCACTTTCAATTTGTACAGAAAACAGACCCTTTATGATCATGCAGTTCTTTGACTTTGCCGGCTGCAGAGAGGAGAGCTACAGTGCTGTGGCTCTCTGCTGGAAACCAATTACAGCCCACTCAGGTTGGTGGCTCTCTTTTTGTTTAAACATTTCTTCGCACTGGAACCAACTTTTTCTCTGGTGTAACCACTGCTACGTAGACACTGCAAGATAAAATGATGCTTCACCACGTCAGTTCAGCTTTCTGTTAGCTACCAATGTTAGCAAAGACCTTTACAGCCGTCTCGCCACTCAGCAGCCATCTTGGCAATGCCCAAGTTATTTTGGCTATCGAGACAAGACTCCTGTCTCATCAAGTGGGAAGAGTGCCTTAATTTTAGTGCCAGTGGAAATGGTATGTAAGTAATAAGTAATCCGGCCAAAGAAAAGGAAATCGAATGGATGAGATCGAATATCGGTTCATCTTTCGAATGCTGACGGAGAGTCTGGGGATAAAGAGCGACGCAGAGTTGGTTTGCCTTCTGTTGGGCAGGTAGGTGCCAAACACCAGCGGTTAGCTTGTGCTAGCTTGCAAAATTATCAACCTCTTTATTAAAACTAACATAATATTCCTAAGTAGCTTTCTGTGTAGGTATAAGACATATAATTGAGCCCAGAGTAGGGAGTCCAATTCGAATGTTGTGTTTACAGCCAAGCCATAACAATGCTACAGGCTAAGCACCTTTTCTTTAAGCCAATTTATAAATTTTGGTTTTATCAGAGGGACATGCCCTTATAACCACCAATATTAAGAGACGACAGATCCTGAAATGTGTAAATAAGCTAAGTAATCTACGTACCATTTCAGTTAACTAGAATTTCTCAAACATTAACCAACTCAGCAGCAGGCTAAATTATGAAACAATACAATTTTTAAATACTGTATAGCTGTCTATCAGCCTACACAGACCTTTCCTTTTACAACAGGCAACAGGGTTGCAACAAAAGACACCTTCAATATTTATTATTAATTAAACAAGCAAATGAAATGGGAACAGAAAATACCTCAGTGTTTAAACTTATTCTATGACCTAAAACGACATTTTAATATTTACGAAAAAAAAAACCTAAAATGATTTTGTATTGGACATACAATATGTATTATCATACTGCACAGATAAATATGTCACTTCTGTTAGGAGTGAAGACAAAGTAAAAATCTCCTTTTGTGCAAAATCCTCACAGAAACAATGCCCTTCAGAGCTCTTCTCTCCACAACAGACGAAGAGGAGGAAACCAAATCCAGCTAATCTGTAATGCATTAGCAAGCACACTAACAGTATGTTACAGCCCATTAGTGGTTAACAATGATAGCTGATTTTCAGATGGCAAAGATAGCCATTACTGTAATTCGCTTCAGCCTGCGTCAACTCCCCAATGACAACCGCTGCTTCCGGCCCTGACATTAGATCAATAATGCAAAACCTCCTCAAAGTTCTGCCTTGCGGTTTCATTTAGAAAAGCTTACTCGCAAACTAATGATGCAGGTTAATTGGCTTGTCATCGTTTGGGAGTTTACTGGAAAAGGAACAGGGGCTGTTTTATGAGGGAACGCTGTGAGGATGTGCCATCTCCCCTCTGTGTATTGCCTCTGTAGGTTATTGATGGGGTTTTCGTGTCTTGGCTGACCACCAAACTGCTGAACTTGTGTGCATTTTGCTTTTCACAGTGTCAATACGGTTAAGAGGAGCAAAAAACGGCTCAGATCAAGGACCTGCAAAGACAGGGGTCATCATGAGTCCAGCTTAAAAAATGCTTTTCACATTGGTTTCATCTATAAACAAATAAAAACAGAAACACAGAGACACTCCATCACTTGAAGCTGATAATACTTCAAGCACACACACACGGAGACACACACACACACACACACACACACACACACACACTCACATGTTCAGCTGGTCAAACATATGGTCCATTTTGTACATTCTGTCCATACCGTTGTCCCGTCTGGTTTCCTCCCCACGGATCACCCCAGGGATCAGCCACCTCTATTGATTGCCACCGCTTATTAATCAGACTCCGGGTGGACACTACAGGCCTTTCTATTTGTCGGTGGCTCTCCAACAGGATGCCATTAGAGCTTCACTGTCGCACATTATCCTGAATAAGTAATGAGGAGGCCGGTAAAGCCGCAACTTCCGCCCACATTAGGATAAACGACTTTCAGGCAGGGAGAAACGAGCCACATTTCGTTAATATGCATGCAGAGAGAACAAGTGAGGGAGAGTGAGATAGACAGAGGAGGAAAGAGAGGCAGAGGGATGAACATTAAGGACCGGGGACAAACTAAAGTCTCCACAGAGAGAAGGACATTCAAGATCAATTGCTGGGAGAAGATGCAGACTAAGTGCTTTTGTTGCAGTGAGAGAGGCAGAATAAGGTCTGATTGTTCTAATACGGCCAGACCTTGAGTTTGGTTGAAACACGGCAATTTTACTGATGCTCCTGTTGATGGCCAGGTTCTTTTCTCTTCCAACAGGAAAACATTACAAAGTATAGAATAGTACATTTTCTGGTCTAACTGACTAGCATATTTAACCATGAGCTGATCATAGTCGGTGTCAAATGATCCATAATCCCAAAAAGAACAGGGGATGGAAATCTGATGAGGACAATTTTGATTTTAGACAACTTAAACTTCTCTGATGTCTTTTAGTAACCTTTCTACTATTAACGTAAGATCCTTGTGCAGCAAGAAGCTACCTGTCAATCAAACCCAAAGCAGGACCAACACCCAGGCAAAGCAGATAACAGCCTCAGGGCCTGAGACCATTTGGGGACCCAAACTTCCAGCTGATGTGACCACCTGCGACATAAGCTGATAAAAGCGTTGGTTCACAACACCTAAAAACAAGAAGCTTGCTAGCCTAACTAAATGTTTTGTACATGGGGGAGCCCTATTTTCTGGTGTGCACTACAACTTCCCAAGTTACATGCACAAGCATAGCCTACATATAAGTGCTCGCCAGTGTGATCAATGACAAGGTTACTGTGAAAAACATTCCACTATTACTACTGCAGGCTGTCAAAACCACCAGTAACACGCCATTTCAAGAACAACACATCGCTAACCTAAACAGAAAAGCTGAGCATCATTTAGCCAACTAACTTAGCTAACTCTGTCCCTGAGGAGTTCGGGTGGCTGCATAAATATAGTAATTCCTGTGCAGCGCCACCATGCACAGCAGCAATAGACATTGAATTGTGTTAATTAGTGGAGACAGATGTTCGTAAAATGGAATGTAAATTACTGAGCGAATAAACATACAGCAATGACACATTTATGGCCTTTACACACCGCGTGCATAACGAATAAACAACATGAAAATTTGAATTGTTCGGTTCACACCAGCAGTGACGCGAATTTGCAACAGAAAAACAAGGAATACGAATTTGCAAAAGAATTTTGACAGCTAAGCCAAAGAGGAAAAATGGACTCACGTTACAAATACCATATTAAAACACAGCAGAATATATCAGCCATCAAATGAGGTACATAAGGTAACGTTTCTCACCATTTGCAGAGCCCAACTGATCAGCGATACTCTGCCATATGTTGTCTTTATAAACTTTGTGTCGTTTGTCAAACTTAGCTCGGTGCCGAGACGCAGATAATGAGCTTGTCAGCCATTGTTGTTTTTGTTGTTGTGGGATATAGACGTGACGTCTGCTCCGCACAACCATCATGATCGGTTGATGCGTTTGTTTGCAGCGCGACTTTTCGGAAAAATCAACCTCAATCTGAGAAATAATAGGCTCGCTTTTTCGAAGTATGATGTTTGTGTTCTGTGTGAAAACACTCATGACCAGTCAACAGTTTTTTTGTGTGTGTGTGTGTGTGTGTGCAAATTATTAAAAAACGTATCTGATGTGCAAAGACCTTTATACTTTTTTTTCAAATTTAAACCTTAATGTATGGAAAACCAAATATTGCTTAACTTGTACACAAAAGCTCCCCTTAAATGTTTCAGGAGAGGTTTTCAAGTTTTGGACATCAGTCACTCAGCAGCGTGCTCCCAATAATTTTGGACCTTTCAATGTAGTTTAATGTTCACACTATCACAGACTGAGATGGACAAAACCTAACGAGTACAGTCAAGAATGGATTTTTATTGTCTTTATTCCAGCATGTCAGTTCTAAGGTCATCATGTACATTATGGGAAAGACACTTATTTGCTGTCTTGCTATGTTACTTTTATTTCTGTGCAGTAAATGAAAAGTTACCAACAGCAGCCATTTAGTTTAGTTTGCATTTCTGCAAGGGAATGTCCTGCAGCCACACGGGCGAAACAAGTCCCAGGAAGTTACGGTGTTCAGCCAAGAAGTATTTTGGCCGTGGATATATTATAAGAACTGGATACCAAACTCCAAAGTTCCACCCACGTACTTGAATTTAATTTAAATAGATTAAAATAGAATTATGACAAATAAAGCCTGTGGTAAAAACAGAAAATTTAGTTTTCATACTTCTTTTATGTGTGGATTTGTAAAACAAACAAATATAAATATAATGCAACATAAAATGTTACTTAGCTGAAGTGTTGGTGGTAAATGGATATCTTGACAGAACCATGTAAGCTGCTTCCGTGTGTCCAGTGTCCAAAGCTAAGCTGAGCGCTGCTGGTAGCAGCTTCTAATTCAGCAAACCGATATGAGAGTTACATTAATCTTCTCATCTAACTCTCGGCAAAGAAGCAAATCAATTATTTGCACGTGTTTTTGGTAATATTGTATGCAACACTGGAGCACATACAAAACAATTAGAAACTAATACATGCACAATGCACAGAGAGAGGGGGGGTGGGGGTGGGGGGTCAAATGGCGCCCACAGTTTGTTTTGTCCCGCAGCTCCCGAGGTTAATCTGGCTCAGATCAACTCATTTAAATAACACAGTTCTGGTCAGGTTCACCAAATCTGAAGACTTATTGCTGCTGTTTTTACAATCTTTATGAGGCATTTCTTATTACTTATGAGTTTTTACATAAATCAGCAGCATAAATAGACTCTAGTTTCCAAAGTGTGTTTCATGTTTTACTGCATCATTTACTTGTGTGATGGACTGCTGATTAGTTGTGCACATTCTCTGCAAAGTGCTTGGAGATGGAGTCTTGATGAAGGTCTGTATAAATAAGCCAGACTCAATTTGACATGCTGTAAACACAAGAGAAACATGGTGAGCCAGCAACAACAATTTTTCACTCACCTGTATCAATTTGCCCTTGGAATATTATTTTACTTTTGAAAATAATATTTTGAAAATGAAGAGGAAGTTGTCTGTATGTCTGAGTGTCAATGTCAGAAAGATAAATCCCTAAGTTTATTTGATAATCAGTGTAATTTAAATTATTCTGATTGATGGAAATGATTTTCATGCCGATTCCCCTCGACACACATTAGGGGAATGGGCTATTAAAAGCAGCACTGAACAACATTTCTGTGTAAAAATGGTGCACATCCATCAATCCGAACGGATTAATCACGTAATCTGAGAGCAACTGTTGAGTCCAAGTCCAGTGCTCCACAAATTAAAAACCCTTTGATTCATCCAATTTACTCAAACAGTGTTTTGGTGCTGACTAGAGATGGGCATTTGAAGAAATGTACTTAATCGATCATCTTAAAGATCAACTATTATCAATTAAATCATTAGTTTTTATATTAAAAATGCCTAAGACAGAAAATGCAAATACAGCATGTTTTTCCTCAATTAAACCTTTATTTCAAGAAGAATTCATAGTTCAAGAATAATCCTCTAAACGTTACACAAGGCAGTTATGGTTCAACTGTTGATTTAAACAAAAAAGATATGAGACGCATGAAATGCAAAAGCTGCCGAGGCTTCAACTTATCTATGAGGCAACACTACGACACTTTAAAACACAATTAAGTCTCATTTTGAAACAATTCCAAAAAACACAATCATATCAAATGTTAATAACTCAATCCACAACAATACTTACCGTTGTGCATCACGGTTCCTCCGTGCTCAGACAGAGGTGATTGTAGGTTGACAGCAGGATGCATTCACGTCAGTCAGAGTCGGATGTAACGTTCCGTTGTTCAAGTCGTACATCGTTGGGGTCGTTGCCGGCTTCACATTGTTTTCAACAAACTTAATCATTTTTTAGTCTGAAATGGTCTCATGCAAAACTTCACCTTGACCTCTACATGTTTACGCTTGATATCTGCGGCAGCCATGACAGCAGCTTGCGGACAGCTGAGTAACGTTTTTTCTATTTTCTCTGTCTCCTAAAAGTAGTATCAGTATCGCCCCCCTTTGGTGAGATGCCTCATTGCTGCCACATAGTGAAATTCACTGAATCCCCCCAAGATTCATTAAGCAGCACAACCTGGAGGCTATTTACGTTATGATACGTTTGATCGATACATTTCTCACGTCATTGACAAAATCCTTATAGGAGACATGCAGAGCTTTTTTGTCTCTTTCAACCAATAAATGATGCCAAAGTATGAAAAATATGAGGTAGGGGTGTGTAGCATTAATCCCTGTGGACTGTTTCTAACGGCTCTGAACGCTCCATTCTCTTCAGTCTTTTAAACCTCAAAGTCACAGTATGCTGGACTTCTCTATAGGTTCATCTGGAAGGTGTGTGTTTAAAATGGCCAATCGGAGCAGAGTAAGCCTTTAGAGGCGGGGCAAGAGCTAAAACAGAGCGTCTCAGAGGCGAAAATCCTGGAAAAAACAGGGCTGCTGCAGTCGGTTGTATGAGAAAACAGATGAATTTTTTGAGCATCAAAGCATGAAAACCTGCGTTAGTAGTAACCAAAGATTAAATATGAACCCCAAAAAATGAGCATAATATGGCTTCTTTAATGATCAGTCATCGACTAATCATATCCATCCCTTGTGCTGACATGACCACCACTAAGGGCAGCTGGTCTGTGTAAAGACAGTAATAAATCAAACCTTAATAAAATCCTAAAATCCTCCTGCCGGGGTCTTCAGTGTTGCTCTTCTTCCTCTTGTGTCTTTGGTGGCAAGAATTGTTGGAATGGCTGCCAGTATGAGTATCTGTGTTAGATCTGTCTGTGTTGCAGAACATCATATAAAAAGAACTCGGGTCTGTCAAGAGCGTCGCAAAGGACAGCTCCGTAATTTGCAGCTGTTCCCGTATGCGCTCAGAATCCAAACTGGCTGTGGCTTAAGTGCTCCAGCTTGTTAGCAGATATTTAGCGATGATAGTGTCTGCTGCTTGGAAGACGAGCCGCTTCCCTGCAGGGCCAGGCTCATCCTCGGCTCATCAATAGACAGGGTCAAACCATAGCTCCACTGGAGATAGCGAAAGAGGAGATTTGCAATGTGAAAATATCACTGTGGCATTTACAGGGAGGGTTTGTCTGCGGGGTGAGGAAAAGGTGTAGTTAACTAACTCATTGTGGAAGCAATCGAGCAGACAGGACTTTCAGGAGAATTTTTTTAAAGCCCTCTGGCTTCCGCAGACATTAAAGGGAAGCTTCTTGTGAAATCTTCCCTGATGTTTCCCATCCTGCATCTTTTTCATTAAGGAGGCCGTAATGTAGAGAGGATGCCCTTTGAACGAAGAGGGGGGGGGACATGTCATGTTTGGCTGGAGGAGTTGTTTACAAGAACATGGCTCGCTTTTAAGGAAATTGGGGGCATGTGTCTGGGTCTCAGTGATGTACGGCGCTATGACCAGATCATTAGTGCGAATGGGTTTTGACTCTCCGCTGAACTCCAGTTAATTTAACGTAACCCGACGAGAACTTTTCGGAAAATGGGAAGCCTAATGAATTTCTGAGTCAAAATGTGCCAGGTAAAGAATCAAATCATCACAAGATTGATTTTTTTTTTTTTTTGCCAGGGATTTAAAAGCAGCAAAACCTTTTGAAGTGGTCAGCGTTAGTGTTTTATCATTGTTTTTATCCACTTCAGAGCAGCTGATTCTCTACGGGTTGACAGCTAAAAAAAAACATGGCTGACACACGGAGCAAAGGGACATTTAAACTCTTTATTCGGGCCTGTACTTTTAATCAGCCCAGAGATTGCGGGGCACATCTCCCTCTGTTCATCCTAATAACACAACAAGTGAAATATGCTTATCAGAGTTACTCAGCTAGACATAATGCACAAACAAGGACATTGGAGATGTTTATAATAGTGCTTCAGTGCCAGGGTCAGCGTCCGCCTCAAATCAATCAGACGAGTTTGAATCGAGGGAGTGCTTTACAAAAGGCGCACACCATCATTTATCTTATCATTTGATGGTGTGTAAGGTTGCTTTGTAAACAAATTGGAATGCAAATTGCATTTGTTTGCTTTTTTCCCTCAAAGCTTTTCTGGCTGATTTAAAGCACTCGCGCACCCTGCAATCACTCACGCACACACCATGCATGCATGCCTACGCACACATACACACACGCACACACATGCAGAGGATAATGTTTTCTGGCATGAGAGAGCTGGACAAACCTCAGATGAATGTTCTACCTCCCCCGCCAGGTCTAGAT
>JAQLOL010000013.1:17397630-17423473 GCA_029783665.1 Naso thynnoides
CATGGAAGGGTGAAGGTTATCAGGCCGGCCGGCTCTGCCAATGAGGTGTCCCTTATTTATTTTTCGGGGAGTTGGCAACCCTATGCACCACTGACCCGTTGGCTGTGAATGTCTACTACGCACCTCTATGTATATATACTGTTGTCAGACAGCCATCGTCAGTAATGTTTGTTAGGTCTGTTATGATTTGGTACCGTTAGCATGCTGCCTAACATTAGCATTCACTAGCTAGCGAACATGCTCCTGTCTACGGCGGCTCATTTTTATCAGCCATTAACGTTGTTTAGCGTTTGGTTTTTGTGTTATTTTCATCTTTACTGTAGAACATTCTGAGATACAAGTTGAATGAACTAACTAGTGAGTAAAAATAGCTGTCAAATATTAGTCATAGCTGTTCACCGTCTGTTTGCAATTCACAGTTAAATTTGAAGAAGTGGAGGAAGAGGAAGAGGCGGTTAAAATGAAAACGTTGTCACTTTCGGTGAGTGCAAAACGGCAGCCTGTTATTAGTGCACCACACAGTAAGTGTACTGCAATGAAGTGTATTGCATTTAAGTATGCTAACGGAAATATGCGATTTGGAATACAGCTCTAGTCTCCAGTCATCTTTGTTATGATATGGTTGCTATGGAGATTTGTTTCCACATTACTAAAGGATATCCGTCCTTCCTGATTTGGACTTCTGTTGTTGCCCAGTTGCTCATCTAATCAAAGCCCGGTGGTTAGGCCATGCTTTCCACTGAGGATGCACTCACACATAAGCACACAGAGTTACAGTTGAGGCTTATAAATAGGCATTACCATATGAACACGTCATCCGCCTGTTGCTGTTTTTCTGCCAGCCAGTCAGTACAGTCAACACTGGATCGCCATGGTAGCAGTCTGAGCGGCTGACAAAACAGGGGAAACAGGAAAGGGATTCCCTTTCAGCTCAGTGACGGCCACGGTGTCACATGGATTCGAATCAAACCTTCCCTGGCACGGCCGTGGGCTTCCCCCAGCTTGCTCAATCACACCAACTGGTCGGTAAACCCCCCCACCTGGAACATGTGGCTGCTCTAATTACCGCACCACACAGGCCCTGGCTCTGGAAAACCACAAAATAGGGTTATACGGCTGTGAGCTTTTACGGCGCGGCTAGACCGATGTGGTGCACTGTTCCCTGCTCCGAGTTGAAAAATATGCTCAATTATTAATGATTTGTGATTTACAGGCGAGCAAGATTACAAATCCCCCTTCTAAAGAGGTGAAATATGGAGAACTATATATACAGCTCCCAAGTCAGCCTCCAGCTCTCAGAGAGAGGGCAGATTTCCAACATGGCAGATGGTGACTGTGAGACAGTCGGAGAAGAAGAAGAGCTGAGCTTAAACTAAAGAGGAAGCCTGTGTGTGTGTGCGTGTGTGTGTGTGTGTGTGTGTGAGTTTTCTGGCTAGATCACAAGTCTTAAACTGCATTTCATCGATAAAAGAGTGTGGAAATGGAATTAAAACACCCTTCTAACAAGCTCTCCCGCTCAGCGCTGCTTGTCTTGCGGCCGCTGATTCACCCGGGGCGATTCAGAGAGATGCGGGAGGGAAAAAATTGCTGTCATCACATTCTTAGATGTCAAAACAGAGCTGCCCCGTTGCCCATCATTTGTTTTGGGAATTAGAAACATTCTCCCTCTGTTTCTAGCTTGTCTAATTTTGGGAGGAAAAGAAAATCTCAGAGGACCCTGTTAAGATGGAGGAGGAGATGGAGGCATAAATAGCCTTCCTGTTTGTACTCCAAATAAACACAGCACATGATGTCACCCAAAACTTCCTAATGGGGAGGACAGATCCGGTTCTGAGTGACATTTTGACTTGGCAGAGCTGTAAATTTTATGCTACGAAGTTAGTTCAAAGAATGGAAAGGATCTGACATTTCAACTCCACACAATGATGTTCATCAACTGCCCATAAAAGTCAACTGTTGTCTGCAAATGTAATCGAATTCCTTCTTTCCACACAGTCTACGCCCCCATTATAATTCCAGCCCGAAGATTTTCACGAAATACTTAAAATTCCAGAAATTAACATTGTTTTGAGTAACTTCTGTGCTCAGCAGATCTGCGAGGATGCATATCTGAGCAGGGATCCCCAGTGGGAAACAAATTCACCCAAACCTTGCTCAGATCAGTTGGTGGAACCCGCCTCAGCTCCCGCAACCGAGGGAATTCCTCTCAGAAATATTTGCTTTTTTGTTCTGGTGAGGAAATGAGGGTGAGAAAGGCGGAGGGAAGTAAGGGGGTTGCTGAAATTGAATCACCATGGTAACTTCAATAACATTGCTCTTCCTCTTTCTCTTCCTCCCCCCTTTCGCTCGCACAAACACACACAGGAGAGGAAATGAGTTTCAAAACCGAGAATACGCTTCAACCGTCATTTGTTTTTGACGCCTGCCAAGCAACAGAGACATCATAGGCTTGATAAGGACTCACTGACAGACTCACTAATCTGCATCATATTACAGCACAGGAAGGCTTAGCGCTGCTGAAATGCTAATGGTTCACAGGTCGTTGCTGCAAGCAATAAAAGAACATTATGAAAGTATCTTTATGCACACTCTAACCTAATTCTGTGCTGTTGGAGTAGAATGTATGTTCGCTTGCTTTTTGCAGCTTTGCCCAAAGAGGCATCCCGGGAATCTGGAGATGCTGTCAGAAGCCGGAGGGCCGAATTTGACAGGAATGTGGCTGCAGGAAGAAGACCTGCTGCATGAGACTCTGACTGAGGAGTCACACACAGCTGAACATCTGCAGCTTTCACTCTGAGTATTCTAGAGAAAATCCATGGGATGAGGAAATTATTCAAGGTTGCACCGATAAATAAAATGGAATCACAATGACTCAACCAACAGCTGATTCATGTTAGCGTTAGCATTTCTAAACATGCAGTGGTCTTCTTGCAAAAAAAACAGTGATGTGCAATTAAAAAAAAGGGCAAAAGAAGTAAATAAACAAACAAAAAAACACCACAATATCAAATATTCATCAACAAAGACTGCAAACGATGATAAATGACGTTTCTACTTCCTCCTGTTGTCCAAAAATTAGGACGTTTTCTCTATGATTTTAGTTAGTTTTATAAAACTACAATCTAGGTTTTTTTGGTTTTCTTATTCTGAAAGCCTCATGTTTATTTTTATTTCAGTTAATGAAAATGTTTTCTCTATTCTAGTTTTCTTTTTTTTCTTTAGTTTTCACTTACCATGATAACGTTGGTCATCTTAAACTCAAACTTTATCAGATGGAGCCGCGGTTCTGACATCCATCCAGCCTCATGACTCAGTCACAAGTTTGCTGTTACACCCTGTTTTTTAGCAAACAGCAAATGAAAAACTTATCAGAAATAAACAGTTTGACAAACTACCTAAAATGACAGAAAGCATCTTTGGGGGAAAATGTTTTTGACGTGCTCATTGATCTTTTTGTCTGTATGTCCCATCTACTTGGAGGGGGGTGGATTTATGACTTGTACTGCAGCCAGACACCAGGCCGTGAATGAGATGTTTTCATTGCAAGGAGCTGTTCTGTTACCCGTCTTCATGGAGTCACTGGATGTGGCTAAAGGGAATCTTAATCTGCTGATAACTATTTTAAGGCTGCATTAGTCTGCAATACTAGATCAAATGAGTAAACATGATGTCAAAGAAGCTGTTTACAGTCAAAAACAGAGAATTATCATCATCTGGTTTACTTTAGCGTATTGCTAGCTTATTTTTTCCAGCTAGCAAACTCCACAGTCATCAGACATGTTTCTACAAGGCAGCTGTTTTCAGCTGAAAAGGTTCTGATCAAAATCCAGTGCACGCTACCTGCCACCACACATCTCAGCCCTGACTGCAGCTGGCAGCGCATTTCTGGACTTTCAATAAAAGACGGAGGAGACAACAGGCAGCTGTAAATGACATGCTTGTCTGAGGCCCTCCACTGTGCAGCACTGTCAGGATTTCTCATAATGGTCAGCTCCTCATGTCCCCAGCCTTCATTTCTTCCATGTGCCACTGGACAGTTAAGCCTAAAGATACCTGACACATATGTTTCCCAGTGCAGTAATGACTGCTCCTAGCACTGCTTTTATGGCAGCTGGCCTCGGGAGGCTCAGTGATCAGGGACATGTCCAGGTCTCAATTAGAGCGGCTGGAAGGAGCCTTCCGTGCCCACCAGAAGCAGCTTTTACACGAATAACACCTCTCTGGTGCTGTTTGTGTTCACCTTGTGCAGCGGTATTAAAACATGCATGCAGGCTGCAGTTTGAAATTTACAACAAAATCCACGAGGAACACCGAGAAGAAGAGAAGCAAGGGGTGGAATGAACGAGCAGGAGATGAGCAGCGGGGTGAGGACAGAGAGCAAAGAGGAGAGAGAAAACAGAGAGACGCAGAATGAGAGAGACAGAGATGAAGACAGAGAGAGAGAGAAACGAGGGAGACCAAAGGCATGTGGAGTTCACCATCACTTTGCTTGGCTGCACTGTGATTAAAGAGAAGAGTCCCTGGAGAGAGAGGCGGCTCTAGGCCTGCCCAGTCAGTTCTCTCGCTCCCTTGATCTCCTGCGTGTCGCCCACAGAAACATACCGCCAGACCTTCAGGAAGGGCTCCTTTTATTGCGCTGGGTCCCCCATCGGCTCCAAAGAATCTGCAAAGCAAGCACAGATTGTCATGGCGCGAGCTCCCCTCAATTTAGAGGAAGGAGGTCTGCCTTGGATAAGCAGCTGCCTGGATCCTGAAGAAGTTTTTTGATGTTTTAATGAAGATATCTCGTGCATTCCTAAAAGCGCCTTGTTACATGTGAACTTGTCAACCTCCGAGATTAGGTAAAAAGAGAATTTTTGGCGAGTGATTTTCCAGAAAGTTTCTGCTAAAAAAAGGGCAGGGAAGTGAAAATAAGCCTACTAAGTCATCATTAATCCCTTCAGGGGACTCCATCCTCATTTGATTGAAGTGCCTATTCTTTCAGAAAAATTGATAATCAGAATCTCGCAGACTGGTAGCCAGGAAAGAGGAGATGAGAAAAGAAAATGTCACTCTTAATCTTAATTAAATTCGCCATTCAGTTGTGGTGGGCTGATCAGTCCGTTGTGGGCCTGGTCCCTCCCTTAACCTTTTTTCTTCTGGTCAAGTGACCTTCACTCGCTGTCTGTGGAACGTCTGACAAGGAAGGAAAGCGCCTGAGGGGGGTGAGGGAAGAAAGGCCGTGACATTACACACATTCATAAGGCGCCACAGCCGGGATAATTACACCGATACTCACTTAACATGCATTGCAGGCAAGCCTATCGTTTATCAGCCGCATGACCTCTAGCAAAGGATCTCTTCCTCTGATCTGTCTAATTATTCCATTTTTTTCCTTCCTTTGTCGCTTCCTTTCTGCCATTAGCAGCAAATAGAAAAACCTTTGTGTGTGCGTGTAATCTAAAAACAAGTCCAAGATGTAAACACCACAGCTGGCTGGCAGGGGGAATTTTGGAAGGGATTCACTGATGTTTTGTGCAAGATTTTAATTAATTCCATTTGGCCAACAGCTATTTTGTATTATTCTTCCCCTATAAAAACACACTTATCCTTTTCTTCAGTTCTCATGCCTGTGGCCGATTGGAGCTCTATGGGGGGTTTATGGGTGTCACTCTAAATTTGTAAGAGATGGGAGGGAAAGTGAATCCTCCAAAATCTGGTTTATTAAGTTTGTCCCACACACGGAGCAACTGCTGCCCTAACAACTGCTCGTAGTAACGAGTGTGTGTGCAGAAATGTGAATGGAGCTCAATTATGGCTGGCACTGGTTTGAATTAGAGTTGTTGATTTCTATCTCTTTACTGCTGGGTTGCCCAAAGTGAGGCGCACGGACCCAAGTTAGCCTGCCACGAAGTTCAATTTTGGCTCGGCACCTTTTCCTTTTAAGTTTTAGGTAAGAGTAGGCAAGTCTAGTAATGGCTGGACTTGTGTGTATGGAAGATGGGATGTGTTTTGATAAATAACGTACAGCACTAACTGTGCATTATTAAGATTAATTATCTTGCTGAACTCAAAGTGTACAGATAGGTTAGCAACACCAAACGTTACAGCGCAACGTTAGCAACACTGTGTGTTCTTGGCATCTGCCGTAATGTTACAGCTGATTATAACGACAATATTTCTTGTGTAACGTAGCGTTAGTTTGTGTGCCACGACAGCGGCACTTATTGGCTTAACTATGTTACATTTCTCATAATGGCTGTGGCAGCACTATTTTCTGAAGCAAAATTAGCAGTTAGCACGGCAGGGTGATGTAGCTGTGGAACTGGCAGCATGCTAACATTGCTACAATCATAGACTTTATTCATGTGTAAATCTATGGCTACAACACTGGCTGTCACGTTACGTCAAGTGTCGTGCACACATGGTGTTGTAAAAATTTGCCATTTCTGCAGCACATGATGAACAGCGCCTAATATTTATCGCTGCATTTAGAGTTCAGCAAGATAATATTCAAAAGTGAGCACAGCCTGGTATTTGAAGTGTAGTCGAAATCATTTCTTCTTCTTCTGATGTGACTGTATGATGGTTCCTTGTTTGTTCTCGCGGAAGTGGAACGTCACGTTATCGCTAACTGACCAGTCACAACAATGTTGGATAAACGGGGAAAGGCAAAGAGATAAAAAGTGGATAGTAATGGTGGCATGGCTCCAAAAAGAAACGGATTTTGATGATGACACAGCTCTCCGACAGTCAAATATGTGTATATGGTCAAATACCAAGGCAGACAACAGAAAGCAGTTTGTTTAAAAAATGAATTTCATGAAAATCAGCTTTATCCCCTCGTATCTTTTATTCACTGTAGAAATTCAGAACATAGACTATTACTTGATGATTTGTATGCGATTCACACGTCAACAGGTGAATAAGGAGAGCATTGCAAGCACTGGGGCTAAAAAAAGCTCTGGTAATATGTAAAAGTAATTGTTTTTCATTATCTTAGGTGGTAAGAGTGACAGTTTCCCTGGAAATCAGTGAACTGTGGGAAACATTTTGAATCTTCTCAATGCAACACAGTAAGTGTTTGCTTCTGGCCCTCTGGCTCAACATAAAGTTACAGTTTTTGCACTCCATGGGAAAAAGTTTGGGCACCTCTGCTTTAAAAGTATTATCTATTGCGATCATTGATTTCTTTCAGTCTGCAGGTCCTGTGCAGTGTGAGAACATTTGTCTTTTTTCAAATACTGAAACAAAGTTAAAAAAAAAAGTTTTTATAATAGTAGCAACTCTGTTTGAAGGTACATTAATGCAATTATGCTAACATGATTACAGTGACAATGCTAACATGCTGATATTTAGCAGGTACAATGTTTGATTTGTTCACCATCTTATTTTAGTGTGGAAGCATATGCTAACATTTGCAAATTAGCACTAAAAACAAAAAAGGAAAACTCAGGCTGTTGGGAGTGTCATTATTACTTGGGTAAAATTTTGGTCATAAACCAAATTATTGGACAAAATGACAACTTGACCTGATGATGTTTCAAAATAAAAGGTCACAGAATCAGAGCCGGTACCCTGAAAGTCTGCAAAAGAGCAAAAGATTGCTAAAGTTATCAAGTTATGAAAATGAATCGAGTGAAAATTGGTGCAGAAATGTTTCCAAATCTATCAGCAGATATTTTAGTTTGGACCAAGGTGCTGGCTCGACAAACGATGTTACTCACAGAGCCATTATGTGTCTAGAAGCATTGCAACACTGCACACAATCAGTCCATCCATCTAAAGTACCTTCCTACAAACAGAGAATGTGATGCATAACTTGACAAACTCATGTATAAATGTGCTTTTCTTTGCCTTAACCGATGTGTAGATGTTTCTCATTCTTGGTAGGAACACAGAGAATGTGCAGATCAGAGTACAGCGAACCAGCCGACGGTGTAAAATGGACGTAACACAGTATGTGCCATAAACCTGCAGCTGATATTTCTGGGTCACTAATCTGCAGGGACCTATGTACTTGCACTGTTCTAACCTGTCAGCTTATTATGTAACACAGTGGCCTACTTTGCCCTATACGCTGTTTGTAATTTTCCACTCGGCCTATGTATTCCACGGGTTACCTATGAATGCAGGTGAGGATGACAGGATTTGAAGCAGGAATTTTTCAGTTTAAGTGCTCTGGGTGCAGATGAAAAGCATGAAGAAAAGGCGAGCTAACTGTATTAGAGTCTAACTCTGTCCATTTTCAGCTCGTACATTTTCCATTTTCACTTTATGCATGGCCTGGCAGCTTTCATTTTATGTTTTTGAACTAAAGGCCTCTGGTTGACAAGGAGAACAGAAAGAAGAATGAAAGCAAAAGCCAAGAGAGCTTCAGTGTTCCTGAAGTCATGACTTTTTATTTGCTATATGAATTTAAAGCCACTCAGCTCACTTGAAACGTGCTTGAGTTGTGTAAGAAAACATCACGACAAACAAAAATGATCCGTGTTTGTCGAGGTTACCTTACTGATTTAGAATGACCTAAAACACAGTTCAGATTGATCTCTGAACTGCATTACCATGGAACAATAATCGCGAAACAGTCAACAGAAAGTGTGATGTTGCCAGGGAGACAATGAGTAAACTGCTACGCCAGAACATTCTTGTTTTCTTTCTCTGTGTTGTGGTTTTCTCTGAGTCAAATCAGCACCTCTGAGTCGTCACGTCATGCTGCATGTGCTGTGCGGTGGATCCTGTTGGTGGTGTGACCTCAAATGACTTTTGACACTGAAGAAAAAGTCAGAGTTTGCTGAGTTAGGAGAGAAATACACGTGGTAATCCTCAGCACCTCGTGTTCAAAAAATCATATATATCTAAATGGAAGAATAAGCACGTACTGAGACTGTGGGTCTGTACATCACAGCGTTCATCTATGCAGAGTTTAAACTCTGTTTGCTGTCTGGCACATTTTCTCGAGTAAATCCTGGGTCCTCAGCACAGGGCAGAACACGCAGGTAAAGCTGTGACCTGCGCTGAATCTATGAGACAGGCTGATCACACATAAGGATCGGCATCTGATATTTAAAAACGAAGGAATAATGATAAAATGTGGTGTAAAACACATAAAAATAAGTAGCTCTTAGCCCATATCATTGCAAGTTTAAGATTTGCTGTTCCAACCAGCAGCTTGTTTCAGATTGATATATCTGTGACTGTATTGAAAATTCTGAACTTCTGGAAAAAAAAAAATTAAATTCAGAGAATAAAGGTTGTTTTTGTTTTCCATTATTGTGCATTCTAAACATTTGGTTAGCATCCTGTGCATGTACATATGCTGTAACAGTCATCACATGTGCTTGCTGGCCAGTCAGCCACATTCACTCAGCTGATTCCAGCAGGACGCAAAGACGTCATTGGTTCTGCTTTAACTGAGGTATGAGGCTTTGTTGCACCAACGAGGATTAATTTTTAAACCTGACAAACTCATGGTTTAACTTTAAAATGTGTTGCAAACTTTAAAACCAGCTACAAATTAACAAAAATCATATTTAACCGCCTTTTTCCTTTTTAACACTTTACTTAAAGCATCCATCCATAATGCATTAATAGCATCTTTACAATGCGTTATAATGTGCCCATAGTGCTGTATAATCATAGTTATAAACCATGTTATGGTCAACCTCAACCATAACCACATATAAGGCATAATAAGTGTGTTCGTAATGCGTTATAATGTATCCCGTATGTTCATAATGTGTTATAATACGTTACAGAAACAGAAAATGTTGCCTTTAAATTTGTTGCACCAAAAGTCAAACTCCAGTTTAAGAATGTGATCCATCATAAACTTTAAACCTACAACAAAGATGATTCTTTTTGTCCAGTAGCTGGAGGATGAAGTTGATTTGCTGGTAACTAGAAGCCAGTCACTTGTTAACTATTAGTGATATGATTAAAAAGACGAGGGAGAAACAGAATCAGGGTTTGAGTCAAAAATCTGGAAAAACCCCTCTCAGTCGTCACAATACCTGTCATAATTAAGAAAAGATTACCTCACCATGGGAGTTTCCCAGCATGAAGACACAAAATATATTGTGGCCTGTGGCCCCTGGGACGCCATTAAACACACATTCTGTCACATGGATATTAAAAACCAGAAAAATTACCCAAAGCAGTGACGTCACAGAGCGGGAGAGCGTCCGTCATGATGATATCCATCTGATTCAGCAGGGTGTGTTCCACTTTTTGCACAAGATGCTACGTGATAGGAAAATATGAGCATCTAAATGGAGACAGCTGGAAAATGGAGGTGTAATCAAAAGTGGGGATGAAGGTGGCCGGCAGTGGGGAGGAAAAAAAAAAAAGTAAATATTGCAGCTCTATAAATCATGAGACTTGAATGGAGCACAAAAAGCCATCCATCACAGCGGGAAAAGGCCTCGTTGGGGTTGAGAGGTCAAAGGGGTGAGTTATGTTAGAAGGTCTCTCCACTCCCAGGGGACGAATTTGACCGGTCCCCGAGTGAGACGAGACGAGGGTAAGCCATCGCTTTTGTCTGCCAGAAGTCGACCTATGGGTTTCCAGTCTGTTGCTATTGACCATATAGCCGGAAAAAAAAGGTTGAGTGCGAGCGGCCCCGGCGTAACCCCTCGGCTGCTCTCAATCCTTCATCCTGAGTGATAGCTCTCTCCGCTGCATCAAGTCTTTTAATCCACACTCACTGTACTGCCTCACTTATATGTCAAAGTGAAAAAGTTGCACTATGACACTTTCCAGGTTCTTCACAGCTTCTTGGTCAATATTTCTCATCTGGTGGGGGGGGGGTGACAAATGACCTCCAGATTATTGACCTTGTTGTGGTTATTGGCAAGAGGAGACAATGGCAGAATCTAAAGTCCCTGAAGTTCAATTCCTGCCCTTCGTTTCACATTCTGCCATTAAATATATCGCTCACTGCCACTTAATTAGATCATTACTGCATTTCTGGAAGCATTCCCAAAATTGATGTCCATGTATGACGATTGAAACGACGTAGCAGCTACTTTGGAAATTAACTAAAATTTGTAAACGACACAAACTATGTTAACGTGAGCTGGCAAGTAAAGGGTGATTTAAAAATTAATGAGCCTTTAAATTTTAATTCCAAATGCGATCCTATCTCGCCACGGAGCGCTATCTCGCTGTAACATGGCGTGAACGAAGCGCAGATAGCACCCGTGCAGCGGTGGAGCGGTGAGGGCGATGTGGCTGCATTTGCATGCGGCTATCCAGGAAAATATTAACCAGAAACGAGGTTTTAATGAAGCGCTGACACTCTAATGAATGCCGCTCACAGCCCCCCCCACCTTTTACATGAGCATCTCTGGAGAAGTGGCCTTGAATTCTGATGCTTGATGATACTGTAACCGCATGACCGAGAGCTCCCTTGAAGGATCCCCCCCCCCTCCCCACCTTCATCTGTGTCAAAAGCCTCCTCCTCCGCATGCAGGGCCCACAGTCTGGGGGGCTGTGGGCCAGGTTGTGCTTAATCAGCATTTCAAAGCCGCTCCACTGTCAATTATCCGAGGCTGCGTTCCCTCCAGTCTGCGCACAGGTCAATGTGTGGAACGTCTGAGGATGACATCACCCTCCCTGGGAGTCTTTGGTAGACACGGATGGAGGAGCAAAGCAACACAGAGAGACTTGATTTCTATATCACGTCTTTTCTATTCATCTGATGGCACTGCCGCAGAAATCCTCCACATTGTCACTTCACCATAACGGAGCGTCCGCGGTCTGACAGTCACCCTGGGTGGCATTCATGTGTAAAAGACAATTTAAAATTCCATCACTCAGTGTGAGAATATGTTTCGTATTTCTCCCATTAGGTCCAGATGTCATGAATACCTTATTTCAAATTGTTTTGCATCTGTTATGCACACAGAGGGCACATTCTGTAGGCTTTTCTGCCAGACTGTAGCATAATTCACTACTCACCCCATTTACTGCTGAATATGAAACATGCGCTCAGCATCAAGCCACTGTCGCTGGGCTAGTGGAGTGCAGCTGGCACGCCGCAGTTTGCTCGGGACTTGTAAAGAGGCAGACTTTATGGTTTCAAGCAGACATATTAAGGCAGTAGATCTTATACATTACAGTCTTGGGAGTGTAGGCGCTGCCTGGTAATTTCCATGCAAGCTTCTCTGTTTCCCACAGTTTTCAGCAGCCTCTGGATAGATAATCTCATTCTTTCGGTCTGCGCGGTAGAAGCTTCAGACTGGGAGGACGCCAGAAATGTTTTGCTTATTTAAAGTCAGACGTGAGGGAAGCCAGACGGGCTGCAGCGGCTCCGTGAAAAATCCTCCCAACCTTTTCACTATGAAGGTGGTTATGACATAAGATAGCTTGAAAGTGTAACGGGCATCATGGACACTGGGCAGGCTGAGATGAGTGACACCCACAGAGCTGCACTGGAGGTGAACCATCCTCACATGTTGCTTGATATGGGAAAAACAGTTTAGTGTTTACAGTCTGGCTTGTTCGGAGCAACAGTGCCAACTGTGTCAGTGAGAGCACCGTGCTGGAAGAGCAGGACTGTCACCGTGCTGTTCTCCTTCACGGTAAAAAATAAGAATAGCAATCGCTTATTATTATGGATCTGTATTAGATCCTTTCCAGAAAAAGACTGAGCCAGATCCACAAAAAATGGACTGCAACCGCAAGCAGCATCGTGATTTCTGCAGAATTACTATTGACAATCTGCTCCACTTTAGCACCCTATCCACAAAATATGTGTTAATTTGCGCTTAACACGCCCACAAAATTTGACAGCTGACTGCAGTGTGCGCTCATTATGCATCAAATTGAGTAATCGAATTCGTTCCCAGTGTTTTAGTCTTTTCTTCACATTTTAAAACACAGACTGGATCGTGGTGGGCACTGCAGAGAGCAGAAAATGTTGCGAAAGTGTCAGTTTTGGTTGTTGCTCACAGTTGGCTGCGTGTTGCAGCTGCCTCCATCATCTTCTCACTGCTGACACTATACATAAAGAAACCAGAAAAGGCCTGTGCGCTTTTACACATGGTACCGTAGTTGTTTCATCGAGAAGATCGTTCCGGATTTGATGTTAATTAATGTTCTGTGCTCTGAATCGCTTCCTCTGCTGCTACGTACAGATTCCAGGTTCGTACGTGAAACTGTTTGTGATGAAGCAGCCTGTAAGGAGAATTCCTGAGCTCCGATCAGGACTGTTTTAACTTCAAAATTCAATATAAGCTCGCAACCCACTTGGTCCCCCCTCTGACAGTAGTACATTTATTTGCATAGGAGGGGGCCGATTTTGTGCCAACTTTTTTGAATATTCCCTAATGTACATGGACGTAAACGGGACAGGTGCAGCTAGAAGTGACAGTACAGTTTGGATTGCACGCCATTGTTTCCCTCTCATTTGCACCAGTTTAGCTGTCGCAGAAGCAGCACAATCCTTTTGTAGGTCTGAGCCTTTGTGTGTAAAAAACGAAAATAAAGAGAAACGTCTGAGACTGTTGAGTTAGTAAATGGTAGATGGGCTATTTATGTAGCATAGTGCTTTTACAACACAAGTCAGCATTCACCCATTCACATACACGAACAGCAAGGTGGCTGCTCATCAGGAACTCATACACACACATTCACACACCAAAGGTGCAGCCATCAGGAGCCGTTTGGGGTTCAGTATCTTGCCAAATAACATTTTGACATGTGGATCGGAGGAGCCGGGGATCAAACCACTGACCTGATTGGTAGGCGACCCGCTCTACCTACTGAGCTACAGCTGCCCCAGTTCTGTTTGTCCTGTCACTTGCATTCAAAGCAGTTGTTGATGTTTAGTTCAGTAGTTTCATTAAATAAACTGTTTTTTTTTAAACCAACACAAATACACAGTTTCTATTCACTTATTATTAAGGCAGCATATAATGTGTTTGTGTGTTGCTGATTTATTTTATGTTTGTATCTTCAACTGAGCGGCTGTTTCAAAGTTTGTTGGCTCAGCATCTAAAATTGATTTAATGTACTAACTGAAACCTGATCAATTTTCTTAAGTTTTATCAAATATTTCTTTTTTAATATTATTACTATTAAAGGTAGACTCAGTACCATTCTCCTAAAAAACAGAAATATAGATTAATATGACTCAGGCATCCCTCATGGGCCTCCTAGACGTGTGTGGTGGTGACTGTGTCTGTCTCTGCCTGTATTTTCATGTTTTGGTTTAGTCGGGATGAGTTTGGGTGGGGAGTGGGCGTGTTTGTCCCTGCAAATGACAGCATGCAGGTGAGGATGAGAGTGGATAAAATAACGGGTGGACGCCATTCAGAACTGAGAAAATTGGGAATGCAGATGTAGCGGCAAAGAAAAGGAAATACAGCCCTACGAGGCGAAACATCAAGCGGATAAAGCTCGTTCAGCAACTTGAGTGAATCTCAGTTTGGCTTTCACCTGCTTTAAAGCACTGAATTAGAGGCTGAGGGTCAGAGAGATGTGGCGTCGGCCTGGTTTATGTTAGAGAAGTAACATTAGGTGCCAAACACTGTGGGTTAGCTTGTGCTAGCTTGCCGAATGATTGATTTTTCCATTAAAACAAATGTGATATACCTGCATAGTTCGCAGTGTAGCTACGGGGAGTATAAGTACATGTTACAATACTTCTGGTGGCACTGAGCCAGGAGGAGGGGCCCAGTCTGTGTTAACAAGCCGCAAAGAACAAAGCTGACGACTCTAACTTTAAGGTAATTTGCCTAAAAAATATGTTAAATATACTGGAAAATAAAAAAAAAATTACATTAAAAAATAACAATGACATTCACTCCAGCAATAAAAACACATGAAAACTAAAGGCTGAAAAAGTTGAATTTGTCTCAGCTTTGCTGTAACACACTATCATCCAGCTCAAAACGGCTTTAGAAAATCAAACACAGGCAAGTTGGCATTTCTGATTGAATACTTTGTTATAATACTTTGTGATGTCGACTGTGTATTTCAGGCCCACCTGCACACCGCAATGAGATGTAAAAGATGAAAATCCTTGTTCTTGAACAAAAGGGTTGCACAGTGAAATGAAAGTTGTCATTCATGCTGCGAACTTTGAACATGTACACACAATAGCACAGGATCAATAAAATTACAGTTATTTTTATACATATATGCTACATACAATATGCATCCAAAAACTTGCCATATTGTTCCTGTTGCACAGGAGCAGGGCGCTGCACAATAATGTGCATGAACAAGGTGTGAGCAATAACTTTTATGAGTATTCCAAGCTTTCAATCAACAATCAACATTTATTTATAAAGCCCTTTACAGCAACCAGCATTTGTCCAAAGTGCTTTACATCAATAAAACAAGAATAAGACAAAGGTTTTATCACTTTATCATCTTCAAATAGGTGATTTCTGACGGGAACAAAGGAGCTTGATTTCCTTTATATGGTTAATCATTGTCGAGTCCTTTGATTTGCACACTTCTGTCAGCTGCCCACATGTGATTCAACACTCGAAGTTGTGTCAACATGATAACGAAACAAAAAGATGGAGGAGCCTCATACATGCAAAGCACTGCTGTAACTGAGCTACAATCCCTACATACAAATATGCACCAATAATATATCAAGTCCATATGGATGCATTATCCACCTTATGTCCATTTAATTACCTGTAAATACTATGTGGCAAAAAAAAAAAACTTAAATGAGTGAACAACTTATGGAGCGAATACCAAATTATGCATTTTTAAAAAGCATTTTTTTGGTAAAAGACAACCAGGGTGGAGCTTCAGTATTTCTGCTGTTAAAGCAGAGGTTGGTAATTCTGCAAAGCAGCAAGATTTGAAAAGTAACATCTCCTCAGGGCTCATTCCAAAGCCACGCCCCCACACACATGTACGAGCGGCGCTGTATCACAACTGTTCCACAACTGAGCGGAAAGAGGACCTCAGCACATCGATTTCAACTTTATTCAACTGCGTTACCTCGTGTCTCATTCAGCTGTATGAAAATGCTGAACATTATCGTAATGAATGAACCAAAACAAACATGTCAACAGAAAAAACAGCAATCATGGCGTCACTCTCCCGGCCCTTTAACTCCCTCAGTTGAAAGGCTAACTAATGTTTCTTCTGGTTTGTCCTCTTGTTTTATCTAAATGCTTTCTTGTTGTAGCTTCTTTGTGTCTTGCTTTTCTTTTTTTTTTTTTTTTTTACTTAGCAGGACGCATGGTTGCAAGTAACTGAGGCAGTGATAGTTTTCTCTGCCGTCCTTCAGTGGACGAGAAATGTTTGACTGGTTCGCTCAGCAGCAGCTTTGTTCTTAGCTGTTGCGTAGCTTCATGAATGCAGTCCAGTGAATTCATTTGGGCCGTCAGAACTGACTGGATGGACATATTTCAGCTTTGCTCTCACAGCAGACAAGCAGTGTTGGGCAAGGTTCATGGACAATGTCGCAAGCTAAGCTACCACTTACTCTAAATTAAAATAAGACTTCACTACACTGAAGATATCCACAGAGAAAGGTAGCAGGCAAAGCTACGAGAAAAGGGCAAAAGTAGCAAAGCTCCTTTTTTAAAGTTTTATGTCAAATCAGAGCTGTCTTAGTTATAAGAAAAACTGTCAGCCGAACAAATATTTAGGCAAATTTTTTGTCTGTTGAAATGTTTAATAGAAAATAACAGAAAGCCTTTGCCTCTTTTTAATGAAATCCGCTCCCTTCTGTCTCTCTCGTGTGTCATTCTTGTGTACATCTCGCTCCTGTCTGTTAGTTGTGCTTTCCTTCAACGAGCAGGGCAAGACATGTGAGAGACGCGTCAAGAAGCACAGCGTAGCCAATCAGAGTCAGAGTAGGGCGGCTCATGCAAAGAAAAGCCAATAGCGGAGCAGGGAGGAGTATAAACTGCAGGATTAGTATGTGACGTCATACAGGAGTGCAGAGCTTTTCCTGGAAAAATAGCTTGTAGCTTTTGTGGACGCCACCGCGCTACTGGACAACTTAACTGCTGAGAGGTTACTTGACTCACAAAGTAGTGTCATCACCACCATGCTTCTCAGAAATGTTATGTTAGTAGCACAGCGACGCTACTACACTGCAGACAATACTTTTTTTTTTCTTTTTGTTTCAGAGCATTTTAATTTGAACTGGCTGTTAAGAGTTTTTTTCTACAAATATGACAATAATGCTTCTAAACAGAATTACCAATCTCAGCTTTAAGCTAGCAATCATCAAGAATAAGGATGATTTCGACGTGATTTTACGGCGTTGTAAAATCTTGTCCCAAAGTAAATTACAAATTGCTGTTCAGCCGTTTTGTTTCTAATAAGCCTTCAAAATCACGTTACTCAAACTGAACTTCCTCAACTGTTTTTCATCATCAGTGCCTGAAGAAATATGTCAACAGCAACAAAGCCCTTTGCAATATATCAGAAAAAAAATTAAAGCAGATAACAAATTGATACTCAGATTGTATTTACTGAATTATTTAATGTTTTAAATCATATTTTTCCATTTTTTTCTGATAAATGTCCTAATGTGCCTCACACTCTCACACATTCCTCTGCTCTCTAACATCTGAAGGCATTTAGTTCTAAAGTTGAACTTTCATCCTAAGTGATGAAATACAGATATTCTCTTATTGTTGATGCTGTAATAAGAAATAAAAGATGTGAATGACACATTAGACCTTATATTTAGCATAAATCTCGCAGAGCTCCTCAATGTGCAGCCAAACTTCAGCATGCTGTGGCACTAACCAGATGATATATGGATCACAAACTGTATTTACCATCTAAATTGCTTCTCCACAATGCCAAGATGATGACAAAGATTAATCGGCTAAAGACCTAAATCTTCCCCCCTTCAATACGGTGGCACATCTCAGGCCACACGTTTCCAACTTAAAGGCAGCATTTGTATTCCCGGGAAGCATCTTCCCTCGCCTGCTTTATGATATTACCGCCAGGAGACTGCAAGCAGGGGCCTCGTCTCTCTGTGTGGGCTCCGATTCAACCATCATCCATTTCCCCAACTATCTTTTTATCATTACACAGTCTAATAAATGTGCTGTGTGCTCTGTGATGCTGCATCATACATCAGACAAAGTGACCCGGGTCAGTGCATCGCCAGCCACCAAGGTTACCCTCTCTTCCTCTCACTCTCACCTGCTGTTACCAAGAGAGGAGGAATATTTTTCATCTTTTGTCAGTTGGAAATATTCTCTGACAAAGTAATAACCTCTTCCACGTCCCCTTTGAATGTCTAACAATGTGTCTTCTAAAGGAAATGACAAAGATGTACAAGCCGCAGGGGTTGCAGCGTGGTTGTTTTGATCCGGCAGGTCGCCATTGACAAGTGCACTTCAATGGAAGCAGCAGGTTGTTCTTCCCACTGCGGCTGCTTTGTACCAGGTTATGAGAGGATTCTTTAGTTGCCCACATCAAACACAAACAGCATATTATCACAGTGTTGCAGTGCTTGAATGTCTGTGCGAGTGTGAAGGTATCTGTGTGGAGGTGAGCTGTGCAACCTGCACGCTCTTCTGCAGATGGAGGATTAAAAAACGTTCAAACTGGAGGCCAGCCAGTACATTCTGGTTTACCATAGCGCCTTGGCAGAACACACACCCAAATACACACAGTTGGTCATTTCAGAGTGAGATTGTGTGATTTTTCAACACACGCGATCCGGGCTTGGCAGCGCATGTCCGGCTGTCTCTCAGCGATCACTCATCTGAGGCGAGAAAAATCAGCAGTGCCCCCAGAATCGCAACGCGCTGATTGGAGCCAGATTGGAACAAGGCCTCCAAATCAAAGGGACATGCTTGGCTACATTGCTGAGTTGAAGCGAACCTATTACAGACCCGGATTAACTATCTCAAACAGCGGACGCAATGAAAGACCTCCCTATCTCTGTGTTTTACAAAGAAAAAAGAGCTGCAAAGTGAGAGAGAGTTACATGACAAAGTCAAGCACAGACCAGCTCACAGACAACCCCCAACACAACCCCCACCAGCAATCACACTTCTTACAATGGCACCACAGAGGAAGAGCAACCAGCAGCAAGGACTACTTGACGTATGGGCACTTTGAGATATGTGCGCATTCTCTTTTTAATCTGCCAGACACTCTGCTGATGATGGGAATGAATAGTCTATATGTGGGCTCTAATGTTTGTGTGTGTGTGTGTGTGTGTGTGTTAAATGGTGGGGGTGCATCACTCTCATGGGAAAGGGTAATGACTGTGCCACTAATAGAGAGTCATTATAAACAACTTTACCAGATCAAAGAAAAGATGCATTCAGTGAAGTCAAAGGAAGCAGAGGATGACCAATACATCAGCGTCCCTTTCAACAACTGTCCTTTGTGCTCTCTGTCTCTCTGAGCAATGCAACATGATGTCTCCCACAACCTTATAAATGTCCAAACTGGGGTTTAACGGTGAGCTCGTTAACTTTTATAGGTGTGTGTAAGATCACGTCCAATAAATTACATTAAACTGAGTTTGCATCAGGTACGCCAAGCCTTACAAGGAGAGATGGCATCTATGGGACTTTTCCAAGGAGGAACTGTTTATGGTAGCCGGGAAAGTCACGGCCGAGCCTTTTATGTCACTGAGATACAAGAAACGATAAATAAAATGGGCAAAAAGGAAATGCGGCAGAAATAAAACTCATAAATGTGAGCTGAAATATAAAGTGATGATGCAGATTAAACAAAATCTCCAAAGTTAGTCCACCCGTAATCTGTAGCAGCTTATTCTTGGCAGGTCGCTGGGCGGCTGGAGCCCATCCCAGCTGACACTGGGTGAGGGTGGTTTACACCCATGACAGGTCAGCAGGTCATCACAGGGATGATATACAGAGACAAACAACCATTCACACTCATATTCACACCTGAGGGCGATCAGAGTTACCAATTAACTGACTGCGTGTCTTTTAACTGATGGAGGAAGATGGAGCACCCAGAGGGAACCCATGCTCCATGTGTACACCCCACACGAACAGCCAGGGTCCAAACCCAAAACCTTCTTGTTGTGAGGTTAAAAAAAATGTAAAATGTTAGTGGAAGTCAAATTAAATTAAATTTTAATTCCTCTTCTTTTTTGTGTAGGTAAATAAAACGTTCATCTTTGAAAACATCTTTTTAATTAATTTTCCAAACTCTTTTTTTCTTTTTTTTCTTTTTTTTTGTCGTGGTGTATTTTACAAAGATCAATCAAACTTCAAAGTGGATTTGTATTTGTTTTGTAAATGGATTTGTGAGATATAAACAAAGATGATGTTAATCTTTAAAAACAGGCTGTTTTTTGTTTTTTTTGGCGACGGCGGGGGGGGGCAAGTTTGTGGAAAGTCTATTTTCTATTCAGTCTGTTTTGACTTGTCAGCATAATCAAAGGTCAGTCTTATCTTCTACAAATATTGTTAAAATGTGATCATGTGTATTTGTATTTAGTTAGATCTCAGACTACAATTTGAAACCCCACTTACTGCCATTCATGTTGAAACAGTATGTCCTACAGTGTAGAAACACTGTAGGACATGAGAAAGTTGCTAGGTAAAGGTAATTCACCCTTCTAAATACAATCTTGGCATTAACTGGTCAAAAATTGCTGAGCCAGACAGAGAGAGAGAGAGAGAGGAGCTGGGAGCTGTTGAGACGAAAGTTATTGTGCCTGGAAGAAATAGTTCCTATATTCTTAGCTCAAATATTAGCGTGAAGAGGGATTTTAAGACAGACGTTCTTCTCAACTCACATTGTCACATATTTTCAGGTGCCTTTTTTAAAGTTAATTGGAAATGGACAAAATGTAAACAAACACAATATCTCATTAAAAAACGAGTTATTCCGGGAAAAATGCGTAGGGTTTATGTAACCCAGTGGCCAGTGTTGACAAACTTTAGTAACATACAGGCGTTGCTAGAAAACATTGATAGCTTCCATGATGCACAACTGACCGGAGAATGTCAAAGCATATGAGGAAATGTCCTACTATATAGAGCATTTGTCCTTTTTCAAAATACCCACCATGCATTGTTTATGTACTGTCAGTGAAAAAAAAACACCTTCAGTGCTTTGTTGTTATTCCAGGATCCTCACCAGAGAGTATCTGATATACAGAGAAATGTATTAAGCACACAAATCACAGACACAAAGTGAAAACCTTGGGCCCTCAGATGGTTCACTGCCTGTGTGGCAACTGGAATTTAAGTGACATTGATAGTTTTACCAATCCAAATGGCAGTATTGGCAGGATCATTTAAAATGAAAAAGTAACTACCTTTAGAAAAAAAGTAATCTGACTGAGGATGTACACCAGTCAAACAAACTCAAGGGACACGTTTATCTCTCTTTTATTTTATCTGCCATTTTTTATTGTCCCCAGAGCTCAGCTCTACCTTTGTCATGATCATGATGTAAAATCCCTGCAATGCATCACTGTGGCAAAACGGTGTTTGTGTGCATTCCCACGTGGAAACGGAAAAGTGCAAAGATCTGTGATAAATTCCGTCCTGTCAAGTGTTGATTTACAGGTCAGGTATATGCGTCTGTGTATTTGTGCATGAGCGCATGCATTTAAAGTGTGTGAAAATGCCTGTGGTCATTTTTCATCTCCTAGATTAGTTTGTGTGTGTGAGTGTGTGTTTGTTGCGGCATGCATGTGTATGCATGCGGGAGTGTGAGAACATTTCCTCCTGGCCTTCGCCAAGCCCGTATCTATTTCTTTCCTGGTTACTTTTAATCTTTGATTACCATGCTGCAGTTTCCCAAAATCCTCTAATGGTTGAGTGATTTAGTGTTATTATTTTCCTGCTGTGTCCTGTCCGAGCACAGGGCTAACTGGCACCAAGAACTGTTAATTACTTAATTATGGAGATAAGAAAATGGTCAGGAACAGAACTGGAAATGATTAATGCAAAGACTGAGGAGACTTTTCCCTCTCTGTGTCTCATTGGGATTCAGTTTTAGATCATGCGGTGAACATATAAACACGCTCGAACACATCCACACATTTTAACTTGTTGTTTTAACCCCAGATCTCTGCCTCTGCTTCCAGTGTGCATCTCTTTTGGTGTTTTGTCTCTGCCCATTAACATTCAATTGAATGTGCTGGGGGGGTTGGGGGGGTACATGAATAGCAACCATAGATTCATCACGTTTTGTTTTGTCGTCCCCCCCCCCCCTTCTCCTCCCTCATGAATTATGGAGCGCCTCCACCGGTACATTTAGTCGAGCCGCTAGTAAATTAAATGCAGTGTGCCGCCATGCCACACACGAGCAAACAGGCCAAGCACAGATACTGTATGTTGGCTTGTGCGTCTGTTACCAACACATTTACAGACCAGCGTTTAAAGGCACCAAAACCTCTTGGAAAAGCAATTTAATTTAATTTAATTAATTCAGTTCAGTTCAATTCAATTCAGTTTAACTTTACTGTCATTACAAAAGCATGTGCAATGAAAAGAGTTAAAAAGCAGTTAAACGCAGGGCTGTCAAACGATTAATTTTCTTGCAATTAATCGCAGAATTTCAATAGTTTATCACAAGTAATCTCATTTTTTCTTGCATCTAATTTATATTATTTTGCATGTCAAAAGAGTTTTTAAGTCCATAACAATGTGAAATAATTCTTACCAGTGTGACTTGATTGGGAATCAAATGGCAACTGGAGGACGTCTCCTGCGTAAGTCTGGTGCAGTAGCAAGAAAACGATGGGCAAAGAAAACAAAAAAGAGCCAGAGACGGGCAGAGCTCACTCACTGCTATTTAGCTTAGCTCAAACACTGGTGGTCAATGGGAAGTGCTAGCCTGCCTCTGGCTAAAGTAATCAAATAAATTTTCAAGCAGCTCTGAACAGCCTGTGTGCCTGTTGTGACTTGTTTATTTATCAAATTATGTTATTTTTGGACTCACATTAGCACTTAATGTCATTTTAATTTTTTAACAGACATTTTGTTTTGTGAACCTACTTATAAGCACATCCACAGTGTTATGTGCATGCGCTTTGTGGTTTACTTTCATACATAATCGATTCTAAAATTACATCTGTGCATGACATGGTAAATAAACGAGTCACAACAAGCACACAGGACCGTTAAGAGTTGTTGGAAAGTTTATTTGATGACTTTATGTGGAGGCAGGCTAGCATTTCCCATTGACTACCAATGTTTGAGCTAAGCTAAACTCTCCCTTGTTACTGCACGCACAGTTGAAAGAACGGTATCTATCTGCATGAGTGAAACTCAGTGTACTGTTGTCTTTCTTCTGCTGGTGGGAAGCAGGAAACAGCTGCAGCAGCTTGACTAAAGGTGCACCGAAGGGACAAAATAGCTAAATTAAATTAAATTAAATAACAATGAGTTTATCGTGGCCTTTTAATCTATCACAATAAAATTGTTAACGCTGACAGCTCTAGTTAAAAGTAGTTGAACATGTCATTGTCCTCCCTACTTTTTCAGAGCTCACAGTCAAGAGAGCAGCCCAGATATTGAAGCTATGAACAGCCAAGTGAGTCTATTCAACATGACAGGTCATTTAGTAATGATGTAAGCATAATAGCAAAGTAACTCAACACACATCATGCTGTAATGAAAAGTATTTGACCTGAGGGCACAAGAGAAGTTATGACTGACTTTTAAACGGTACGTTTTAGACGTGATATCCGCTGCGGCTTGTGGTGCACAGACTTCACGCTGCTCCATATTTCTCTCCCGGAGCAGCCATGAATGGGGGGTGCTGGCCCCTCTTCTTGCCCCCTGATTTATGGTGCTATGGTAGTAAAATGGCAGACTAGGATAACATGGGTGGTAATAAATGACTATAAGACAGCGACTAGCAGCTGTTAATGCCTCAGCCATTAGACTGAAAAATGAAGGGCACCAGTGATTTCGTCAGATTTATACATTTTCTCTATGCCACACATTAGTGCATGTCATTCTAAAGTGGCAATCCATACATGAGCATTAATCGTCTGCTGTGCAATTTGGCCCCCGCCAAAATATTCTGTTGGAATTTTTAAAGAAGAGAGGCCTATATTTATCAAGCAGTTACCAATTACTCCTGTAAAATTGTGCTGAAAGTGCAAGTAGGACTATAAACACTTCCACCTCAGAGCAGGACGTGGGTGAGTTATTCATGAAGTTTCCTATACTGACTCTCAGAATGTTGCTGTGTGAGTCTTGATGGACGGTTGACATCAGTTTAGTCTCTGAGTGCAGTGAACAGACTGGTTCCATACATGTTAGCCTGAAGCTTGGGCTTGAGAGGCGGGGAGGCGGTTAATCTGTACCAAAAGAGAAATGCAGCTCTAACTTACTCTGAAATTGCTGTACTTACATGTTGTGTGCACCCTGCAGTTTACTGCACTCCAGAGACAGGATCTCCAGAGTGCTATTGCATGCAATTCCCTTTCATTTTAAGCTAGCTGCTGATACTTAGTGAATACCTCTTAAACCTAGGCCAGCTGCTGTCAAACCAAAATGCTTTGTTTTCTACTTCCACTCATGTTAAATACAGAAAATCATCATGTGGGTATAGAGGACTTTGAGTTGTTTACATTTTTATGCCTTTTTCCATTCGCATAGTGTTGGAAGTAATGCTGGCACGACATTTAACTAATGTGTTTAATAGTCTGTGTTGGGGGTAATGCATTACAGTAATAGATTACTTTAAAAAACATCACTCTGTAACTTTGACCACGACCCATGGCTTCGAAAAAGGAAACTTAACAATGCACGTTAATATGTCGCACAAAACAGCAATTTTAGTAAAACTGGCTCACATTTAACAAAGAAAACATCCTCTGATGCTCTGTCTGTCTGCAGCCTATTATTTAGTGAAGCTGTTCCCAAAAACTCCCCGCTGCTACAGCTGCACCTTTGGTCTGCAGGCAGCCTACACGTTGCTTTCAGGAACCTCTGTAAATCACAGAGTTGAGGCTGCGTATTCATAGGACATTAGGGGAAAAGCAGAGGACGTTTTCTCCGTAAAATATGACCTGATTTTACCCAAAATTTGCAAAATTTTGTGCAACCTATGAACGTGATCGTAAAGTTTCGTTTTTTGTCTAAAGTTATATAGTGTTGCTTTAATGCAGCAATGGAATATTGTAATGTGTTTCTAATAAAGTTCAGTGATATTATTACTGTGATTGTGTACAGTAGTGTTGTAGTACTAGAGATGGGTCATGGCCTCAAGACCACTTTTTTGTGGGTCTCACTCTCGTCTTGGTCTCAGACATAGCCGACTCGGAATTTTTAAACAAGACCAGTCAAGATCACAACAGATTTATCTATTAACATGATAATTGTGTTTGGAAGTAAAACTTTCTTTTTAAATGCAGCCAATAACGAAAGTCAATTGTAGTTTTTGATTCATCTAAATTTGGCTACCTTAATCACAGAGAATTCATAATTCATGGTTTCAGTTAGTGTATTCTTGACTAAAACAGTACTGTCCAGTAAGGTGTTACTACCCCAAATTAAGATGCTCGGATCGGCTCTGACATCATCCACGCAACACCCATCCGAAATTCAAGACCTGCACCCGTGTGGATCCTCATTTCACAGCACCATTCTGTGGGCTGCTGCTTTATGTTGTGTCGAGCAGCTCCAGCTTTCAAGGTAATTTCTTTATTGTGCATTGTATTGACGGATGAGTGTATTTTCCAGTGATTTACGTTCAAGATTAAAGAGGCTGCTTTCAGTGACGTTCATGCGCACAGTAACGTCACTGCAGCAGGCGGCAGAACTGAAAACTACCCATAGTCATAAACTTGACAGGACAGAGGAATATTTCCAGAGGAAAGAGAATTTTATTTTTAGCTTCTGAAACACTTCTGTGAACTTTTGGATGTCTGGAAGAACATTAGATCCTGACC
>JAQLOL010000013.1:17423573-17459624 GCA_029783665.1 Naso thynnoides
AAACTTGACAGGACAGAGGAATATTTCCAGAGGAAAGAGAATTTTATTTTTAGCCTCTGAAACACTTCTGTGAACTTTTGGATGTCTGGAAGAACATTAGATCCTGACCGATCACATCATCATGTTTGGAGATTTAAATAATCATGCCATGGGTAACTGCACACCCCGTCTACGTATTTCAGCCTAAAATATGCTCACATTTTGGACAGTTTTCCTTCCTACTTATTAGCAGAGTCAAAGTGATCAAGGAGTGAAGTAGAGGTCAGACTACATGATATAAGCCCAGTAAAAGCCTGACTGGAAAGACTTAGGGCGTCGGATGGGCTCGTAAATGATCAGTGAGCATCAGGGGCGGCAATCAGTCGTTTCTTGCATAGTGTGTCATAATGGAAGACAACGGACGCCGCATCTAGGACACAGAAAGACAGAAAGACTGGCATGTTTGATTTTTTGTTTACCTCCCACAGTCAGTAGTATAAGTCAGTGGCGAGCCGGTGACATCACGCACGTTGTAAACTGCAAACGATGATTGATCGGGAGCAACATGTAGTCTGTCATGTCTCTCGGCTACGACACGGCAAAAATTTATGACTCTTTAATCGCCTAATCTGACACAGCGAACACTTTGACAGACAGAAATATCTTGTAGTCTGACCTTGACATTGGACAGAAAAGAAGAATGGTACACGCTTCCATTCCTCTGTGGTCATTGTGGTGAAAGTAATGCAAAAGTATTGTAATCAGTAACTTATTCCTCTGCACTGAAAATCATATCTTACTAGTTACCTTTTTTCTTTCAAATTAAAGTAACTAGTAATATCTAATATATTACATTTTGGGAGTAACTTGCCCAACGCTGTTAATAGTTGATCTTCACTGATGGCTTCATACACGGATCAGTGTCAGCTCCATCGCCATTAAAGTTGCTCTTTCACCCATGAAATTTACTTTTCACTGAACTGCATAGTTACTTTTGTGGGGTTGTATGAGGTTCCAATTGATAGTCTGTCTGTTACCTACGCTAGTGTGGGAAAAGAGTAATGTGCTGCTCTGGACGGCAACTGCAGTGACACATATTTTAGTCAGATAAGGCCCAACTAAAAAAACCACATCAGCTCAAGTGTACTCTATACTGAGAATATTTTCATCACTCTACCATGCCCTCAGACAACCCTTTCTACCAGGAACCGAAGCTTTTAATATCTCTTCCTCCGAAGCCACGATCCAAACCAGACTCCTTTGGCAAAAACAATTATTTTATTTCACAGAACAGAAGCCGCTGGAATACAGCTTACTCAATTAGTTCGTTTTTTTTCATGTTAAACTCTTTCAGTTCACCAAATGTGTGTGTCCTACACGTGCCAGGGAAACCATTTTTGTAATGTTGCCAAGTAGGCAAAACAAAAGGAACATGTCTCTGTGCACAGTGGCCTTGAACTGTGTTGGTGGTTTAGCAAAATAAAGAGACAGAGCACAGTGGTGATAATAATAATAATTTAAAAAAAGAATAGGACATGTAGGTTTGCTTTACATGGCCAAGGACAATTAGCAGCTTCATCGAGCGTGGCCAAAACAAATACCTTCCAGTCACCTCGCTGCTTCCTCATTTCCAGATGACTGGGCCTAAATTCTTACTCTCTGTCGCAGAGGACACCAAGGACCAATACCTCTAGTAAGGGACGGGAAGAGCTGTAATTATAAAGGGATTGCCTCAAGTTCAATTGGCTTTGTACACACCATTTCATGCTAAACGGACATACGCGGCGAATTACAAGGAGCCTCTTAACTACACGGTGCTGAGAAAAGTCACAGCTTCCCGATGTTAAGTTGAACTCATTGACTCGTGTTATTTCACCTGCAGTGAAGTGCTGCGCAAGATGTCGTTTCCACATTTTGTAAAAAGCAGTGTGTTTATCTGACAGCATGTGAGCACAACTGAGGAATCAGACGTGCTTTGATGTTTGAAAAACAAAAGCCCCAACCAATATTTTTAATGATAAATAAAAACAGTGTTTTCTTTCAAACAGGGGGCAGATATGGCAGAGTCAGACAATCTTTATGCATTGATTAAAGGATGCTGATGACGGTGAAATAGGCTGGATAACATTTGTAGCGATGGTCTCTGAGAGATGACTATGAAAGCAGATGTTGGCCTTTCATCTCTGCATCTGTGTGGGCCCATTACTGGGTTTTTGTGAAAAATAATGACTGTGCCTTCCAGTATGATGAGCACTTTTTAAGTGGACCTCGTTCTTCATGACCTATATCCATTGTCTTACCCTGTCAGCAGTGGGAATAGCGCAGCCATTCATGTCTCGTATCATAGTCAGGGATATTTTTGCCATAAAGCGCACATGCCACTTCAGACTTGATACTGAATATGTGCCTCCTATGAATTGTTGGATTTGCATGAATATTTATGGAACCATAGTGGGAGTTACAGCATGTGAGGTAATTACATTACACATAGAGAGAATGGATGTGACTCATAGCATATTTTACAATCTCATGAACAAATTGGCCATTGTAGTAGAGATATAAAAAGCCTCCTTGAATTAATGGCTTCCAAATGAGCTTGGTAAGCAAAGTAAAGGATTTGCTTTGAACCATCTGAACCATCGCTTGTGCTGTGTTTCAGTTTTCGAACCACATTCCAGTTTGTTTTGTACAAAGGAAAAGTAGGAAAAAGTACATCCCATCGCTGCATTCCCGTATTATACCATCCTTTGTGCAATTTGACAGGATAATGTTGCATTTATGTGGATCACTGCTGATGATGCTCAAACGAGAGGGAAATCATCGCTGCAAACTTCCCTCTAATGCGCCCATTACTTTATAATGACGCCAAGTGTTCAATTTCACAGTGGTGGCATGAATTTGTAATTACCACATATAGATTTCCCAGTGTTTCCTGATTGCAGGAGAAACATACTGTACTCACTACCGCCCCGGGTCCAATAACCAGATGTGGAATAGTCTCAAGCTTGCCAGCAGCATCCCTCCCAAATGAGCTTCAGTCGTCTCCGATGGGAAGTGTTTTCCAGTTAGCTATCTTGCAGCGATCAATACTCCACCTCCTCCCATAATGTTCAGAGAAACCCAAACTTCTAATGAGGGACTTTGGTAGCCATGTTCCCCAAGCCTCGTAATGCATGCGGTCAATATGAGAGAGGATCTGCTGGATGAACTCGAGAGGCAGGAGAGCGAGGGAGACAGAGGAAGGCGATGGCAGTGTTCAATAATAAGCGCTGACTGTCTTGCAGACTGGACCTGACCCAGATACAGTTTACCTCAGACTGTCTCACTCCGCTATCTCTGATTTTTCATCTTGCTTGATGAGGAGCTCTGCTTTTCTTAATCCATGCTGAAGGATGAAGCACATTATGCCCGGCCTCAGTTTGTCAAATACAGATTCAATTTTTGAAAAGGTTAATGGCTATGTTTGCAAAAATTCCAAGGCAAAATGTTTTGGGTCGGGCCTTTCTGATCACAAATGGAATAATATTGGTGGTTCAGGTTTGGGTGATTCCTGTTTCTTGATGACCTTTGTCACAAAAGAGCTGATTAAACAGAAGGTGCAGTCGATGCCGCAGGCAGACGATGCAGTTTTTAAAGGATGAAGGCCAACTCCATCATTCATTACTGTGAAAACTTTCCACCGCATGTCGAGGCTGCCGGCTGAGTGGAAGGCTACAGATTTCAGATGAGATCAATTGAATCCAAAAGAAATGCAGAACGATGTATGACACCAGGGTGCTCAAAAACATACAAAAGTTATCTTACACATTCCGCAGCCTTGCTAGAAGCTTTCATATGTATGCACAACGTTGCTTTAAAGGGCAACTGAGCTGATTTTTGACCTTATCTAAATCTATCCAAATTAGGGATATATTGTGAAACTCAACAAACTTTTTTCAATGTTCTCTGTGTCTCCTGGATGCAGCTTCAAAATCTTTGAATCCAGTGACGTTACTGGTTCCAGGAAAAAACTACAAACTTTTAACCTTTACCTTATCCCTCGCACTATTGGCGAGCGAACCAGCAGCATGTTTGTTTTGAGAGGATTGCCTGGATCTAGCAGATCAAAAAATACCCCTCATTATTGAAATGTACGCAATTTTCAATGTCAGAAATGTTCTGATGGAACAGGCACCAGTGGACAAACCAGATGTTTTGACTTCATTTTAGAGGAGCAACCAATGGCTTACAATGACAATGCTAACAAGCTGATGAATGATGGGTAATGTTTTCCAAAGTCAGCATCTTACTTTAGCTAAAACTTGGCCATAAACCAGAGTATCAGACAAAGTAAAGTTTTCATCTGATGGATCATTTTTTTGGTACAAAATTACATGCAAAGCTGTCCAGTAGTTGTGGAGATATTTTACTTAAAATTAAGTCAAACTTTCGGTGGTGAGCTGCCAATAAAAAAAGTCAGGCAATTGCCAGAGCCAGAAGGATACAGTACATCTTCTGGGAACATGAATATCTTTAGAATATATCACAACATGGGAGCTGATCAAAAAGAAGTTGAGGAATTTAATTTTGTTCTAATATAGTATAGAACTGATCCAAACTGTCATCCCTTGAGTCAACTGCTAGCAGAGCTAAGACAGAATTATCTGAGGGGTCAAATTACCAGGTCCAGCTTCAGTTTTACTAATTGGTATTTTCACAATAGCCAACATAATCTCTTGTGATCTTTTTACACCATTTTAGATTAATCACATAGTTGTTGCTAGCTGCATCTCTAGTCTGCTGTCAAGAAAGTCGGCCGATTAATGAAAGTAAAAATGCACGCTGTCAGCAACTAATAGAGATTAACTCGGCGCACCTCAGAGAGTGTCCTTTTCCACAGAATGAATGAGGAATTAACAGCTCCTTCAGACAAGGTTCCCCATCGTTGTAAATGTTAAGCTGAGTTTAATGCAGCCAGGTTGATGCATTTTGCAAGTCTTAGCGTATTAAAAAGAGATTTAAATGAGCTTCGTTGATCAAACTGCTGGGAGCCTTTGTTCACAATCCCATGATTTATTCAGAGACACAGCACTCGGACTCGTCACTGTTTTCTCTGTGTCGTGTTACGAGCGTGCGTTCGTCGGCGGGGTTCATTTGTGTTGAGAAATGCCATCTGGCTCAGGCAGCGAAAGCTCTGACAGAGAGAGAAGAAAGGGAGGGGGCGGCCACAGGGGAGAAATAATATGTGTGTGTAGGTGCAGCATCTATCTGTTGACCTCAGAGGGCTGCAAATGGACCGCAGATAAATTGGAATATTTTGAAATCATCTGTCACCTCTTGGAAGTGTGAACAATATCCAGGAAAATATGCTCAGTGCTTTGAAAATGAATAGCAGGGTCACAATACAGCCGATTGCCTGAGACGTAGTTCAAAAGGCAGCTAAAAAACATTTTTGCCCGTATGATAACTGAATGTTATACTTGGTGTCAGATTCATGCAATAATTGTACAGATAGCTGAACAGAGTGGAACATGCGGCTCATGAAGCAGCTGTTATAATAGTCGGTGTCACAATTCAAGCCTCTTAAAAACTCCTATGTGACACACATATACTACATCAGTCTCCTGTCGATCTTCAGCGCAATAGATGATGTAAGGTGGCTCCTTTTTCTTCCCATCTCTGTTATTACTCTTTGCTTGGCCGCCTGCCAATGGCTCGTGTAAACCACAGTTGTCCTTGCTGATGTACTTTGCTATTGGGTGTACAAACAAAAGTGACAAATCCCCTCAAGTCCAAAAAGGGCCATTATCTACTGCTTCTTATGCGGCGCAGCATCCGTCTTTTTACGACCACATTATGTGTGCTCACATGAAACATGTTTGACTGAGGAATGATGAATGGCATTCGATACCAAATAGATGTGCTGAAAATGTGGCAAGGACAAACAATCCGGCGCAGGCTGGTATTGAAAATTTGAATCATTAATGTTGGGCTATGTTCATACAGCATTACAATCCATCACATGTCCTCTGGGGATCATTGATTATAAAAACAAGATTATTGGTATTGGAACAGCAATGTACAGTATATTAGGCCAAAATACAGAAATTATGCTGTGACTGTGAAAGGAAGCTGCTTGTACAATTTGTGAGAGCATTGCATAAGTTAAAGGAGACGTTAGTTTTTTGCACATTAAGCCTAATAATAAGGATATTTACGATCATATACGATTCCCTGAAGCATTATTATGACAAATGGTGCAGTCCTGAGAGCTGGAGCTTGTTGTTGATGTCACCGCTGACTGAAAACAGCTGAAAACAACGGAAGAGCATGTGCACTCAGTTAATCTGTCAAAAAATACCACAAACACTCTTTTTAAAAGATGTGAAACTCGATGAATGTTTAGTGGTGTCCTCTCATTTCAATCAAACACGAAATTAAACACAGATACATAATCTGGAAACAGCTGTTTGTTTTGTCAAGCAGCTGAAAGAGCCATTTCTGGGTTATATATCAGTGTTTGACTTCGTCTTAGTATCAGTTCAGGAGAGGACACCGCTGAACATTCAAGTTTCACGTCTTTTAAAATGAGCATTTATTGCATTTGTTTGATGGACTGTCTCAGTGCCTATGCAACTATATTGTTTTCTGCCAGCGGTGACGTCAGCAAAGAGCTTCAGCTTTCAGAGTTCTCTCCTTTGTCATAATAATGCTTCAGATCATTGTATGTGATCATAAATATCCTTATTATAAGGCTTATTGTGCCAAAAAACTGACTTCTCTTTAACGGACAATATTAGTGTTACTGCATGTCATGGTCTGTTGTCAACATCAGCTACACTGATTACATAAACCCCACCTATTTGTGGGTGGGGTGGCTGTGGCTGTGGCTCAATAGGTAGAGCGGGTCATTCACCAATCAGAAGGTTGGTGGTCGATCCCCCGCTCCTCTGGTCTACATGTTGAAGTGTCCTTGGGCAAGAAACTGAACACCAAAATGCTCCTGATGGCTGCGACCCTGGTGTGTGAATGAGTGTGCATTAGAGGTGGGATTCCCCTCCGAATCGGACCGACGACCGACCGTCATTTCCAAAACTCTGACCGACCCGACCGTCAGCCCGACATACATAAGCAGAAGCGCAACATACAGCAACAAATAATGCTTCCATGCTTGCCATAAACTCAAAAAACAAGTCCTTTCTGATATGAAAATAAGCGTCCTTAACGTTTGATTCCTCACACACAGCCCCACACAAGCTCGCGGCAGAAGTGCGATTTTTGCCAGTCCAGCTAATCAATCACGTTACTATAAAGGCTGTGGTGCATTCAGGCACCGTCAGATGAATCGGAAAAACAGAAACACCAGCTCTGAACAGATAAAAAAGGAAAAAAAACACAGAAAGTGGGTCACCAAACCCATTTTGCATTTTGTTTGCATTTTGTCCATATGCAATAAACCTTACAGAAAGTAACTGGAAATGTGTGACACTGTTGGTTAAAAAGAACTTCTGTGTCAAAATCCTTCTTGATGCCAATATTTAAACTCCGAAGACAGCTCTTGTGAGGGAATTGTTTTTCCTGGTGTAATAACTTTCTTCTCAGTGACTCCTGACTTCCCCTCTCTCTCTCTCTCTCTCTCTCTCAGCAATAATTGACCAAATTAGTGCAGACGCCCTCTTCAGAAGGGCGAATTACCTATACCAAGCAATTTAATGTGTCCTGCAGTGTTTCTATACTCTGTTTTAACATGAGTGAAAGTAGATGGGGTTTAAAAATGCAGTCTGAGATCTACTAAAGAATACACATGGTTGGATTTTAACAACATTTGTAGAGAACAGAGGCCATCTGTGCTACTGGTGAAAGTCAAAAATGGAGGGTTACGGTATGGTACTTAAACTTTACTGGTTTTACAAGAGTAGGTAAATTTTAGAAAAAGCCATAGTGGAGCAGCAGCTTTGGCTTATAGTGTTAACAGGTCAACATGAAAATGAATTCTAGCAGTTACTCACATTTCTAGAGGTTAACAAAACAAATAATTCATAAAAATATCGACTGGTTAACTGCTTTTCAGCTTCGTTTCATTCTGGGGAATTTGTTCCACAGAAAGCTAAATATCATGTCCTCAGTTCACACTGCTATATTTGGAAAAACATGTTTCCTTCTGAGACCAAGTCGCACATGTGAGAACATCATCTTTCCCTTCGACCACCCCTACTGTTTTTATCTTCCTTTCCTCCTGAGTGATACCGTGTCTTCTGCCTCTCTGCACAGGTTAACGGAAAGTTGAGACTGAGTTCAATCAATGCTCCAAATTACCAGACGAAAGACGATGGAGTGGCCCATTACTACAGCTGACCCACTTAGGATCCGGTCATAAAAGCCAAACAAAGTGTGTTTCCATCCAGCCTTGGAGAAGTCATGTTTTTGAGAGTAAAACAAGTTTTTCTCATTACCGACTTGTCTGGCTAAAGACAGGCTGAGAGAATCGAGCATGAGCCACGGAAAAACTTCATATCAAGTGGCTCAAAAATACTGCCAGAGGATCATATAAATGTATTACATCATGGCTTTTCCAAAGATATTCTTCCATATTGTGCTGAATAAAAACTTTGATACATAACGTGGTTCATGTGACTTGACAGTCTGTTGAACCTTATGAAGAAATGAGTACAGACTTTAAACGCACATAAAAAATTTTAAAATTACGGATTTTGGGGGTATTTTTGACTGAATTTGCTGAGATACTGAAACAGGTTTGGTTTAAGATTCTTGGATTATTGGTTCTGTCAGGAAAATCAGCCAGCGTTTCTACCAGGTTTGAGCAGAACAATCAATGTTTGGTGAAAAGTTTGCCTAATTAGATTCTAGGTGATAATAGTTGATCATTTTCATTAGTTTTGACTTTAAAATATTATTTTTGCTGAGTTTCAGTCAGTTTTCAGAGTGTGTTTGTCAGTTTAAGCTTAGTCTCATCTTTTTACACCGTCAGTTATATTTTTTATATATTTAACTTTTGTTCTGCAGTAGTTTTAGTGGTTTTGTTGAGGCCAGGTATAATGTTTCAATTACTAAATGCTTGTGATTCAGGTATCATATATGTTCTATGTGTTTATAGCCTGAAGAGGCTAGCAGTTTTAATTATATTGTGCAATTTTGCCTAATGACAGTGAATTATTCCCTCCCTGTTCCTTTTTTTTTTAAATTTAATAAGTTTTGTAACAAGATAATATAGTTTCAGTTGCAATATTTCATAAAAAAGTACTGTTTGTCTTTGGTTTTAGTTTATGAAAATACTTTTCACTGCTTATTTAAATTTTAGGTTCAGTTTACAATAATAACCCTGCTTGCATTATGAAACTGAGGCACACTGTGTCAACATAATATTCTCAACAAATGTATCAAACTTTGAAATAGCATTTGCAATGTTCATTAGAAGTTTGTTTACCAGACGGTAATTAGAAAACACTGTGCCCTGGATCAAAAACAGGCACTGGAAGCTTCTTCAACTTTCTCTAACACACACCTACACTCACACATTAACATGTTCAGCCTCCTCCGATAACATAAATATGACAAATGCGGTAAGATGAGAGGCAGCAAAGTGATGTAACGAGGTCAAGTAGAGTTGGGATGCGTGCGTCACTAACATGACATGTTGGTTCGTGCTGAGGCTGGTGACTGAAGTCTGATGATTCCCATCAGGCATCTGATGGACACATGTGAGCAGGATGTCAACAACCTAAACAAGATTGACACAAATGAGCAGAAAATGTAAATTACATGTTATTTTAGTGTGAAGAACCATTTTCTGTATGTTTGGAATATTTTGGAAGCTGACATCAGGGAGACAATAAAGCCCTGAATTTCTGGTAATTTTCATAAATTGATGCAGGCCATTAAATTGAGATCCACTCCAGTGTTACTTGGCTGTTAAAAAATCAGCCGTCCAGCTTGTGCTCCCTCATGGAAATGATGCATTGGTGGTGTTTCACTGTCTAGTATCAGTTTGCATCTCATGGTATCAGTTTTTCTCACTGCTTGTGGATAATTTCAATACTTGTATTTCATAATGAATGAAAAAGTGAGACAAGGCTGCAATTGCACCCTATGGCTAATGAGTATCCAGTGTTGAAGACATCTGCATCAGGGCATGTGGAGTGCAGGACCAGCCGGCTGTGTGGGGGTGCAGGATGGCACTGAAACTGAACTGTGCATGTGTGTGTGTGTGTGTGTGTGTGTGTGTGCACGGGGGGATTGCAGTGCCTCATTAGGCTACGATCTCAGAAAATAAAACCTCAGGCCATACAGAGACAATCTGGTCCTGGAGGAACATTGATTTTGGTGTGAAATGAATTGATGCTCAAGGACGTCATAAACAGGGGAACATATGTGCAGGCATGTGCACTGAGTCAAAGCTGAGCTCAGTCCACATGATGTGAGCAAGCCAGTCACGGCGCTCTGTGTTGTTGTGCTTTTCCAAAACAGCGGCAATGTGACAGAGACTCTTAATAACAACGTTATTTATGTCATTTTCAAAGGTAAATACAGTAAACACTAGTGATATTCATTATGAGGTGATTCTCTGGATAACTACACAACACAGGAAATTGTTTAAGTCTAAACAAAATTTGACTTAAAGGACCAGATGTCATACAATTTTAATCCCACCCTATATGCCTGGTATTAGGTATGGAGCAGTGCTTACCTTGGGGGCATGTTCTGTGAAACCAGTCCTTGTAAGTCATCCAGTGAGAAGCTTACTCATTCGTATGCTAATGTTATGGGTTAATATTTGTTCTCTGATTTGCAATAACCCAAAGTCCACCTCCTCTAATAAGCCCAATGAATAATGCACAATGCTTATACAATGTTTAGAAATGCACATCTTCAGAGATGAAAATCTCAACCAACCTTGGGTGAGTTAATGGGAAGAGACTGTTCTCCCATGAGGACGCAAAAGAGGCTCAGCAAAGTCCAGTAAACACTCCAGCCTCTCTAATTTGAGAGGTGAAGCTCAATACTCAGAGCTTAAAAAACTAACCATGTAGTGCATCCGCAGCTGCATCTTTAATGGATTAGATTTGAGTCAAAGAGTTAATCTGTTTTTGTGTGCAGGATTTTGCTAATTTTGCTAATTGCTAAACATGCAAGATCAACTGTCAGTCAAACGGTGGCTAGTTCTCTTTCAGTTTGTATAAGTGTTGCTTATTTCTCTGTCTTCACTCAGTCATACTGTTTATCATTCTTCATGCTTACTGCCAAGCTTCTCTTCTGTTTATTCTAAGCAAACCGCCATTTTTATAAACATAACATGCATGCAGCTGGGATGCAGGCCATGAAGTACTTTAAAAGTCGTTTTGAGAATTTAAAAATTGGCAGGAATGCAGCCTGTGTTGGAAGCCTAAACAAGGATAAAGTGATTCTGTCCGAGAGTGGCAGCCATAGTAAGTGTTTCATGTTTCCTGATTTTTGGTTTCAGAAAATTAAAGTAGCATTGCACATCTGGGTATCATCCGTATGCGTATGTAAGGATGTCATAAACATACGTATTGTCTACGTGAACGTGTATATTAGAGGAATAACAATGGACCAAGAATTGTAACTTGAGACACTCCTTACCAAATTAAGAACAATTGTGAAATAATGAGACATAATGTCTTACGATAACAAAGAACCTTCTGGCATTCAGGTGAGGGACACACAGATTTAAATCAGTTCCAGATATTAACACCCAAGATATTTATTCATATCAGTCAGTATACTTCATGTGAAAGGCTGCAATCAGATTAAGTACTAGTAAATTTATCATCAAGTCATGTTTCATCATGAAGTTTTTGCATTTGCACTTTATTTTAAAGGTATTGTACACATTTGTTTTGACTTGGCATAGCAACTGTTTTTTCACTCATAAATTTGTAATTAAAAGTTAGAAGCTGTTTTTGAAGTTAAGAATGACTATAATGCACATGCCTTGATATTACTCATATTAATGTATTCTTTGTCAGGTGTTGGTTGGTATTTTGTAGTTGATTTTCCAATTTTTATTGAGTTCAGTGAGACAATATTTCAAGATAAAGTTTTGATTATGACATTTCAAGAAATTAGCAGTGCTTTAAGTGGACCAGGACGTACTGGTACGCAGCACTCCCTCTTTCAGATTTTACATTCTTGCGTACTGGTAGACTACTTTTTATGGCGTACTGGGACCTCTTGCAAGCTCGCAGTACCCTTTCCTGTCCTCTCCACATGAACGTGTCTCTTTGCAATTCATATGACTCTTAAATTACATTAGGTTTGCACTATGTGATGCTTGCCTCTCTCTTTTCTTGCGTACTACATGACGCTCACTCATTTGTTCTCATGGAAGTAGAACATCACATTAACGCTAACTCACGAGTCAAAATAATGTTTGATTAACATGGAAAAGCAAAGGAATATAAAATAGTAATGGTGGTGTGGTTCCAAAAGGGCACAAAGAGAACTTAAACCTGAAAGGATTCTCGTGATGAAACAGCTCTCCGACAGTCAAATATAGTCAAAAACTGAAGCAGAAAAGTAAAAGTGGTTTGTCTGATAAAATAATAAGGTGAAAATCAACATCATCTTCTAATACCATTTATTCACTGTAGAAATTTAGAATGCAGACTATTACTTAATAATTTGCCACAATGCACATGCCAACGGATGAATAAGGGGAGTAGTGGCACTTATTTTTTTCCCACTTATTGCACTGGAAATTAGGCCACAAATCCTGTAACTCAAAATCTCTTTATAAGACATTTAGGCAGAGGCCATCGTACAGACTCCTTCTCATGGGTCATTTTTTTCTCAGATTTTAGTCTGAGTAAATCTGATTAACTCTTGTTGAGAAATGCCTTTAAATTCTGATTTAAATTCGATAAAAAATCTCACATGTGTCACAGTTATGTAATTTAAAAACCCGCAGAGAAACAGCTCAGTATCAAAGCTTTAACACAGGCGGGCAGTGGCTCTAATACTCCCCCTTTTAACCACGATCCTCCAGCTCTATTTCAGCTCCGTTCAGATTCACTATCTCTGTTTCAGAGGCGTGTTTTCATCAGCTCTCCACATGTTTACATCACATATACATCTCTCTTCTAGTGGGAGTTGGGGAAAGTTTGGCACCAGCTCAGACACACCCCCCCCTCCTTCCTTCAACACACAACACTCCCTCCTCCCAAGAACACATTCCACCCTCCTCTTGTCGAAAGGATACCCATCTGCCCCGGAGCCAAATTCCAGCCATGTTTTCTGGGAACGTTGCATTCAGCTTTAGTGAACCTCCCCTGAGAAGACCCAGGCCTCCCCCATCGGGGCCAAAAACCCTACAAATTATTAAAGGAGCAGACACTGAAGGCTTTCTTTTAACCTCTGACAGGTATTGCTGGGCTATTATCAAGACGTTAAACGAGGAGACAGAGCTGTGTGACACAACAGGGATTGGGAGGGTTTCAGAGGCGCTCATCATCTGGATGAACAGGCCTTGTTACATCAGCCATGTTTTGACATCATACACTGTTGAATATTCATCAAAGGACACCATCACTTAGAATCGAAAATCCTCAGAAACAACAAATGGAGGTGATTCCTGCCAGCGTCCCTCTGCGTGATACATGTGTGGATATTCAACCCCAAATGTTTCTACGTCTCGTAATTAAAGGGTAAAAATTGAGCGGGAGCTCAGGAGGGTGATGTGTACGAGGCACTGCATTCCTCCCAGCGCTATCAAGCAGGCATGAGAAGATGTCAGAGAGGCTGCCTGAGGCTGCTCTGGTACGGTTCAGTCTTATCTGCACAGATGAACCCTTCTGGCTCTGACCTGGCAACCATCAGCCAGCTCCACCGCCGCAGCACACAGTCTTCTAATGAAAGAAGTGCACATCAGGGGTAGAAGCACTCACATGCTGCCACCACACATTAGGCAGCTTTCTGTGAGGCAACGGGAAGCAATCAGTCAAATTTATGTCCATATAAACCAAAGACAATTTTAAATGTCTTTTAGCATGAATGATTTGTATTTTGCAGTGGTGGAAAATAACCAGGCACATTTTGCTGAAATACTGCACTTAAGCATAATTTTGAGGTACTTGTTCTTTAATTGAGTGTTTCCATTTTCTGCTCTTTACACTTTTTATTCTGCTACATTTGTTTTAAAGATAAAGTGTGGCATATAAAAACATGTTTGCACGTGAAATAATCTCCTAAAAATCTAACCAGAGGGCCCCTGCATCGCTGACCTGTTACTAAAAAGTGGATTGGGCCCTATTTGTTATAATTCAGACCCCCTCCAAACCTCCCAGGCTCTTTCATTTGAATTAGTTTAATTAGTTTAGTTAGTTTAGTTTAGTTTAGTTTAGTTTAGCAGGGACCATGTGCAAAAAGAACATTGATCTCGTAGAGGAAAGATGCTTTGCAACAGATTGTAGCAGTTATCCTAATTTCTGTCGGTCAGTCCCTGGGCAACAAAGTATATGTAAAGAAAATACAGGAGAAAAAAACATGAAATACACATATAATATATTAAGTTACAAAATACACCTTGGTGTAGTAACACAAGATAGAGCAGGAGGCATAAATATACAGCATTCTAAAAAAATACACATCTCATTGCATCATATGCAGACACATAGACTGTGATTCCACACGTGCAGCATGTAAAATTACCTGTGACGATAGTGATGCAGTGAGTGCAGATAACTGAGGTTAATTTATCCAATATGTCACAAAAAAAATCAAAGACTGGGGAGGAAAATTACAAATGAACATGTATCGTGTGTTTCTTCCATGTCATGACCATTGTTGGGTGTAACTCAAGTAATCTGATTATTGTATTCAGATTACAATGCAGTGAAGTAAGGCATCACCCCTGCTAATTCAGGAATCAGGTTACAGTTACTAATCAAACAATTATGTAGTTACTTTCATTACTTTGAGTTCTTCAACTTCCCTAATGTCACAACTTTGCTGTCAGCTTTGAGGTATTACAGAGCATAAGAGAGATCTTGTGTTTGTCCTTTGTCCTCCTTATTGGAATAAGGATTTGTGCTGATGTGAGCATATGCAGGCCTTAACTTTATACTGTTAATTGGCAATTACATGATGGTGCATCTCTGGTGATGTTAAGGAATAATACAAAAGTAATGTAACCAGCAGTGTAATTGATTTCCTTCAGCAATGAGTAATAAGTAAAGTAGAGCGTTATTTAAAAAAACACTAGTTACGTGTAATATACACCTTTTTTTTTTTAAATTTGTCACAACCCCTTAGATTAATCTTGACTTTTCTGAGGAGGCCTGAGCCTTTGGTTAGAAACTTCTCAACTAATCCACTCTTTTTTTTTCATTTGATATTTTTTTTACATTTTTAGGTGATAATTTTGTACTACTTTTGGATCTAAAAAGTACAAAACTGTGGATCTAAATACTCCCTACATCACTGCTGCTGGTACCCTTGTGTACCTGTTTGCAAGTCTAGTTTTTAAATAAATAGGTGCATCAATATAATTTCTGTTTCTCTCACATACTGCCTGCAGTGCAGCACTTCAGCTCCTGTTGTAAGTTAAAGGAAAGAGGCGATGAAATCATTTCCTGTTATCGCCACGCTGTTTGGTTTCCTGGCAAAGCAACAGCGACATCGGAGAGGACGACTTCTGAGAGCTGCTTTGATCCTTGAACCCTCTTTCCTAATAACCCTCATCACACACTGTAGATGAAATGTTAGATTAACTCCTTACTCATAATGAAACTGCGCCGTCAAGCCAGACGCTCCTATTGATTGATTTAATGAAACATTTTGTCTGTCATGGAGGTCTCAGACGAATCAATCAGTCTTGAAGCCCATTAATCATGGATATCTGACGCCGGTTGGGTTTTTCATGATCATATTTTGCATAAACAAGCGTCTGCAGCCTCTTCAGCTAAACCTTATAATGTTAAAAAAGCCAAAGAAAGCAATATTCACGCATACACGAATTCTATGATCCAATCTGCAGTGACAAGAAAGTCAACATCCATGTGAAGTCTAACATGATAAATCCATACTCAGTCTATCAATATTCTTTATCTGGGGACAGTGAAAACATTGTATAGGATCAATGAGTTCAGCCTCCAGCCCCAAGATGTTCTATTAACACTTTCACACAGCCTTTTAAATCAGTGGGCGGAGATCGATTCACAGTTATTCAGTGTATCGATGAAGTTGGTTTTTATGACTGGAGTGATAGTATGAATAACAAAGGTAAAGTCTTTTTAGTGCCTTTTTTGCCAGAAAACTGTTACTGGAAATAGCTTGTACTGCAAAGTGTTAAAAATACACATACAAACATAAAGCACAAAATGAAAAACGTCAGAAGAACTGCAAAGGGTGATATATCGAAGTCCATTCAGTGGAGGCAAGGTTTGTGTTTCGCTTTTATTGAGAGGAAAAACAAATAAACATCCACCGCCAAAAAACTAAGAGCAGTGTTCAGTCATATTGCATTACTGTAACAGCATTACTGTAATATTTTTCCAGTAACGAGTAGTGTAACAAACTACTAATAACACTCCAGTAACATTATCACTTTCTCCAAAATAAAACAAATTGTTACAGTTTGGTTACTTGCTTCTGGTTTTTATTGATTAATTTAAATCATTTTATATTAGTAGAGACATGCGGCAAAGTTTTATGGGACTAAACAGTCGGCAACATTTCAGTCTTACTGAGGAAAATGGAGTTGGAGACGGAAATTTGGACTTTTAACGGCTGGAAATATACCCACTGTATTAAACTTTGCAGGAAAAAAGACAATAAAAAATATAAAAAGTCAAATGTAAACTGTGTCCAGGAGGTACTAAGACTCTTCCCACTGCCAAAATAGAACCTCAGACCTCCTGAAACACCTAAAGTAAGATAATGAGTAAATTAATACATTATCTTTTGGGGAGTAATAAGTAAAGAATAATATTACTTTGGAAAAAAGCAACAAGTAATCAGTAACATAACACATTTTTTGAGGAGAGGACTGAACACTGCAAAGAGCAGCGGGCCCTTTAAATTTACAGGCTGAAAAGTCTCTAAATCAACTTTTAAACTCATTCAAAACCAGAGAGATAATGAGATTATTGAAGCGATCTTTCATGCTCAGAGAAACTGTAGCTTGAGATGATCTGCTAACAAATCAGCAAGAGACCACATGACCGACCACGGTGACAGAGATGATTTACTGCTGCCCTGTTAAAGGATGACACGTGATCTTCTGAAGTGTTTCCACTTTTTTTGTTAATTCCCCACTCATTAGTGTAACAGAGGCACTTTAACTTTATTTTAAGTGTACCCGTCAAGCACAGAACATTAGAGAGACGAAGTACGCAACTAGAGAGTGAACCCTAACCTGCAATATGTGAATGCTATACATATTCCACCTTTAAGACTCATGTTAAAAAATGGCTTAAAGCAAGTCAGTACTGCGATCACTTTGATAGCATCTGCATACAGCACAAATCTATGTATCTGAAACACTGTGTACTTGTGTGTATTATCTACATTTTTGAAAATATGCTTTACTTTGAAGTAAATGTTTTAATGTATTGTTGTTGCTACTGTTTTTGTTGTTTGTTTGTTTGGTGTTTTGTTTGTTTGTTTGTTTTGTTCTGGGGTTTTTGGCACATCTTCCTCTATTGTGTATTTGCACATTATGCCTGTCTGCTACCTGCCTAGGGACAAACGGATGTAGATTAGCGTGTTTGCTAACTCCAGAATGTTCACATCAGCTGCTGATGTTCATTAATATGTTCCATCTCTATCAAATAAATAAACAAAACAAAAAAATAAAATAAACATTTAGCAACCAACAGCAAGAGTTTTGCCCCATGAGGCCAAAGTTGAGCAAAAAAAAGTGCATTTTGGACTTGCACTCATCAGGTGAGCCTAAACACTACAGCAAATCCAGCTAATACTGCAGGGTGAAGCAACAAATACAGTTTTGTTTTGTTCGTTGTTGTTGTTTGTTGGGGTTTTTTTGGGGAGGGGTGTCATAGAAAGGCCGTGATTTTAATTAGATTTTCAAGAGGTCCTTTTCTCATTTTATGTTCCAGCTTATTTGAGGGAAATGCAAAGACATCCCCCTCTTCAGTCAAGAAATGTGAAATCACCTCTCCAATGACAAATTACAGTTTTGGGTGGACAGTCCACCCTTAACAAAGCGCTGTAAGTGCCAAATCATGACCATGAAAAAATCTAAATCATGCTTTAGTTGCTATATGCTCAATTAAACTGTCACTAGGGAGGTAATATGTTTCTTTTGTATTTGCTCTTACAAAATAAAATTGCGTAGCCGTGATTTGTTGGAGAAGGTGTGTCAGATGAGATCTGCGGTGCATGAGCACCACCCCTGCGTGGGAAGACTATTGTGACCAAAAAATAGGCCACACAAGATGGAGGATGGCCTGCACATGGGCTGGCTGACTGTATGGGCCTAATGATAGTACAGGAAGCAGGTTGAACAAAGAATAACTAGAGAGTTGGAAACAATGGACATCCACCCGGCGAAAAACAGAAGTGGCTGTTCCTTGTGACTTCAGCTTCTGTTTGTTTCTCCATCATTCCTTGTGAGCGGTAATTGCACAGCGAAACATCCTGTTTTGAGTTACCTAACTCAATAGAGTCACTGCTGCAATAAACAATAAGAATATTTCCTAAGCTGTGTAATGGCAAGAATCGCAGGGAAATGGGTTGTGACAGAAGAATGTGGCAATTGAAGTTAATGTAGCCTAACATCTTTTATGCTGGTTGTACAACATCCATATTTTCTGTCCCAAGGAAGAGGTCAAACTGACATGCTGGCTTGTTTATGCTGCTGTAAAGATGACAGCCCCCCAAAGGATGTTATGGATGAATTGATAAGATTTCAACAGGGGGGGAAAGGTGTGATTTATGCCAGGAACTTGCTCATGGGGTGTCTTTGGGTCAGGGAGAAACTGCTGCCAAGGTTGTCTGTGAGAGCAGATTAAGTGTCAAGGCATAACTGTCATTGAAAATAAAATCTCAACTGTGGGAGCCGGGAACAAAGCCAGAAAGAAAATGGCAAGTCCGCCACATTTTCCAGCACACGTAAGGCCATGCAAAAAAATACAGGCAGAAGAATCAGACACAAGAGGGGAAAAAACGATTTGATAACAGGAAGTGAGGTAAAGAGGCAGGTGCTGTTTCCTGCCACTGAGATACAAGCATAGAGAAGGAAGGAGGCTGGGAGATTTAAAGGGGGGGAGGCAGCTAGGGATTTGGGCTAGCAGATGGTGGAGGGAAGTGAAGCTGAGTGAAGATACGAGGAGAATGGTAAAGAGTGCGGACAGAGGAGGAAGGATGTAAGTTGGTCCCAGAGGGGGGGATGAGGTAGTAGGGTTATCCACAGGCTGGGCTGGGCGTGCTCAGCGCAGCCTGAAACCATATGAGCTGAGCGGGGTGGGTCAGAGAGAGTCAGAGGGAGTCTGCAACCGCAGGAGGTGAAAACTCAACTGAGATGGAGAGATGGAGCTAGAGTTCAATGTAATGTTTTCAAGTCAGGTACAAGGATATGTGCTGGTATTTTTCTTCATCTCTTCATTCTGTTCTCTAAAATTTTGAATTCTGACCAAAGTTGGATGAGCAGATATATATATACCTATTGCACATATGTAGCTAGGAGCAGCTACTTGTTAGCTTAGCATAAAGAGTTAAGCAGAAGCTGTTAGCTTGACTCAGTCCAGAGGGAACAAAATCTGTCTACCAGCACCTTTGAACAAACTTATAACACATTATACAGGCTCAAGTATTGACAGCACGTCTAGCTTTAGTTTGAAATTTCTGTAGCGAAATGCAGTCTCTCGTTAAGCACTGCTTGCTTACCATTAACAATTTTGTTATTGCAATATTTCCATCACTATTTTTAGCTGGAATCTCAGTTGCCAAACTGTCTGCAGTGTTCATTCTGCTCTTAAAACAGTCATGTGTTGTGCCAGAGTCTGTTTTCCCTGTCGAAATGTGTTTCCCTTGAACCTAATCCTCTCCCTAACCTCAAACAGACAGGTGGAAGTTTCCAAAATCTTACATGGGTTTTTGCCTGAACTTAAATTTTAGGTCAAAAACATGAAAGTCTCTGAAAGCCTCATGAATGCTTGGGCTAACCACAGGCTTTATTCAAGGCATCCCACCAAACATTTGTTCACAATTCTCATTGACTTCAGGATGGGGGAACAGGAAGTTTAACAATGCTAACTAATTTTCAAGTTTTAGGACTCATTCCTGTGTCACTCTACTTGATGGAGTAACTTATTTTGAGAAAACCCCTGTTAACTCACACGACACTCACTAAACTACCAATTGTGTTTGTTAAAGGCAACCAAAAGCACGAACATCAAATAAATAACTGTATTAAATATAGCCTATACTCCAAGCCTTTGTGGAGTCTCTTTTGTTTGCTAAGAAGTGGTCTGTTGAAAAAATCCCCATAAAAACAATAACAAATAACAAAAAATTATTTTACTCTTTGTTATTTTAGGGGTTCAACAAACCAGAATTTAGGCGTTAAAGCTTGAGTAGGGAAATTTAAAATATCAATAACTTACTTGTTTCTGTTCGGAAAACATATCATAATACCCATAGACAGTTAAACGTGGTCTGAGAGTATCACAACAGCTGTATGTTCACCCAGTCAGTGACACTTTCCGTACTCTTTGTCCTGATTGGTCGGTCTACGCTGCACTTCTTAGCGACAGGTGACGTCGGTAGGAGCTGATTAGCTGTTCAAGCCTTGTGCTCTGACTCACCTCTGCCAACAACAGTGTCTGCAAGCGACACTGATGCTGTGTTCCGAATACTGTATCTGTGTCATACTGTGTCCTTTTACTACCAGTACATACTATGGCTGCCCTTACCAAGTATGTACTGTTGCATGTAGTATGCACACAATTGGAACATACTACTTCGTCATAATAGTGTGCCGTTAACTTTTACCCTCTTGTCACTATATCCATTGCTGCTATAATGAGAAATTTTAATTAAAATCATAAATAAGCCAAGTGGTAATTATATAAATATAAAAGTATATGCCAATATAAGTTGACATTTCATCGATTATCAACTGAACTTCGTGCAGCAATTGTATAAAAATAATTAATTCATTGTACACGCGAGTCGCAATACATTTGTGTAGTACTTACACTTGAATGCGCTGTCATCTGTCATCATCGCGGCTTCGAGCTGTCAAACGTAGTATCATCTGTCAATGAGCTGTTAGATGTTTGCGCTCTCAGCTTTGTTTATAATCATACAACATGCTGTGGCACACTTCCAGTGTGCAGAGGATTATGGGTAAGAATATCCAGAAAAGCATGCTAGTTTGTATACAGCAAAATCCGAATGGAAGTAATAGGACATCCTGATATTTTTGGCATACTGCATTTGACATACTATGTATTGGGACACACTAATTCTTTTTTTGCTTACTATATAGTATGTAGTATAGTATATAGCATGTCAGTCAGCTCGAGCTTCAGCTGAGACGGACTAGTTTACCCCGCTGCAACTTCCCCTGCAACCATTTGGTCTCGGTTCAAACCGGATTTAAAAGGAGAGAGCGACAACAAATGACATAAACACGAGCTCAAGCACACAGAGAAGTTGCTTCCTAAGGAGTCTCATGCTACAGCTAATGTTAGTTTGCTAGCATGCTAGACAAAGTTGCCTACTGCAACTTTACTTACTGACCTAAAGGTGATGGTAGGTGAATTTTGTTACCCTTAGGCGTCAAGTTAAGTTAGCTGTTTTTTTCTGCTTCCAGTCTTCATGCTAAACTTAGCTAACTGGCTGCTGCTGCTCACTATTCCTTTAAATTCTCTGTGCTGCTCTCACTGGAATTTGCATAGTTACCTGGCACTTTTTTCGGTTCTTTTCTTTCTTTTTTTTAAGGAATAGCTGGGCTAAAAAGTGTAATCAGCTTTGTGTTTAAAAAAAAAAAAAAGCAGGTGTGTGGAGCTAGCTGCAAGAGGAAGGAGCTGAGAGGAGAGAAGGGGATGATGGTGGTGGTGATGGGGAGGAGGGGGGGGGGCTTCACTTTTCTCATCCATTTCACCCCAAAACACACATACATGCACACACACAAACACACACACAAAAAAAAAAAACCTGAGGATAAATCCTCGAAATAGATTTCGACTCAAAGTGGCAGACACCAAGCTGTTTCTCTTTGGCATACGGCAGCTGTCTTCAAACGTCTGGGATGACACAGCAAGCATCCTGTTTATTGACTAGCAGCAGGAAACGTTTTCAATGCTAACAATGTGCGCTGCTTACAAGTCTCCTTGCTGCTGCCTCCTTTTTTTTTTAAAATCCACCCCTCTCCCAAAAAAGGGGGGAATGTTAACTCGAAGCTAAACCGTCGAGGGAAAGCTGTGCATCAATATTCATTCATGCAGAACATGCATTGTCAAGTAGAAATAGAGACGGTGATGAGTGCTGCATTTATTTGTCATTTACCTCCTGGCATGCTAATATAATGAGGTCTGCACACCAAATAACCAAAGCCTGCATGAATACTGATTCTGAGCCGTGTTTCCAAATGCATCTGGCACACAGAGAGCACAAATACTGCCTTTAGGGTGCCTTTTTTTTCTGTTACCTCGAGAGAATACTTAGTGATAATAGTTGGATACATTTTCCTTTGAGGCAGTGAAGAGAAAATTATATTATTCTGTGAGCATAAGGTTATTGCATTATGTGTTCCTTACGTACTTCAATGAGCAATAAATCTCAAGGCAGGTCAGCAGTAAAGCTTCACGAAGGTAGAGCACATCTTTACTTTATTGATGACAGTTGTGAGATGCTCAGACAGTCGCGTCTCCTGTTAGAAGCAGATGAGCAGGGACTGTTTAAAAATTTTTAGGGGGTCACAAAAAGTGGAGGGTTATACGCTCTTTTTGCCGGGGGGGGAATCTCACTTTTTCAGAGCACAGGATGACTTTTATTGTTTTGCATATATTTATTTTCAGCCTGTCTTTGTGACAGTTACGCTAATGAAAGTGATATAAACAAGATTGCACCTGTGTGTGCCACGGGTAATAAAGGTGTAATTTAACCAAATGCAAACAAAAATAGCTGTCTGATGCCAGCGCACTCAATTTATGACAACCAAAACTTTTTAATTAACGACTCTAAAATCTGCATCTGTGTTTTTACCATTTTTTTGTGTGAAATATATTATTTGCACATGAGCCTGCTGTGGTGTTTTTCTAAGTCATAAAGAGGGTCCATAGAAAATGTTTTTAAAAAAGAAAAGCTAGGAAGAGGCTTGCTCTCTAAAATGAAATTTCATTCACCCCTCCTCCCATCCCCAGTAAACTGTGTACAGTCCCTAAATTTGAATAACACTTAGGAATGACTTAGCACAACTAAATTGCTTTATTTGGGAAATTTTGGATCAAATTTTTTGCTCTTGTTTGCAAGTGTGTGCCACCTCTGCTTGAGCAGAGGGAAAAAATGAGTGACATTTATTAAAGTGGATAATGGGGAAAACAGTTGTGATTCATTCAAACATATTTTCCACGGTCGGAAAAGCCCTTGTGCTCAGATCGGATCATTTAAGTGTTTTCTGTATTCAGTGCACATACAGAAGCACACAAACTGCCAGTACAATTTCAAGATGTGTATACAACAGCATGGATACACAGTTTACTGTACACTGCAGCGGGTTAGTGCCACTATCTCTGAGGCGCTGAATGTAAACAACAGGGTTTTCAAATTGCATGTTTACTGGAGACAGAGTGAGTCAGGTCTCATGGGGTTACACCAGGACTCGGCATGTCTGCGTCATCTCAACCATAATGGAGCCTTCAATTGAGGCTTCAGCGGTATAGAAGAAAACACGACACCGACATTGACCCAAGGGTGCAGGGCTTTGTATCAGGTGACAGTGGGGGTTTGTGGCCTTGTGTAGCCTTGACACCTGAATTTTAACAGGAAATTGAATGTCTTTGTTTAGAGAGACTTATATTTTTCTGAGGACTTGCTAAAACAAGATTATAGAGAAAACATCCTTGCTCCGCCATGATGGTCTGTATCTATTAAATTTACCATGATGAATTTGAATACGTGTTTTTTTTTCTCATTACTATTGAAGATGACCCCTTTGACTGGTAAAGTCTTTTGTCTCATTCCAACCAAAGATTCCTCTCCTGTTTTTATTTCTTTTTCTTTTTTTTCAGGATTCATAGAAAAATACAGAGAAGAAGAATGTTGGGCACAAATGTCATGGTTGTAATTAAGGGATGTGTCAGTGCTGCTGTCTCTCCAGGAAAAAGCCCTGAGCTCTCGCTTTCTCTCCCTCTGTGAATGACATTGTTTATGTTTCACTTATCTCTGGCAGATGTTAGCTGAGTGAAATTGAATTCCTGGCAACGAGGGGGAGAGATCACGGCACGCATCCTTTTTTATGTCTGGGGACAGGATTTCTCCTGGCCGGCCTTGATCCCTTGATTGTCTGCCCCGCGATGTTGTTGGTGGATAATGACAAAGGTTGAGGGTGAAACAGGCTTTTCCTGAGTCACAGGGCCAAGGAGCCACTGCCAGCCCGTTGGTTTGAATTAGATAGCAGCATCTCAAGCATGCACAAAAAAGAAAAAAAAAAAACAAACTGCCTCTTAGGCACAGTGCAAAACAAATCATGTGCAGTAATAAAAATCAGCTGTCTAATTCTTTTATTCAGCAGTAACAGTGCTGGTGAATTACAGTTTTCAGCAGCCTCTCACAAGTTTGAGTAAAACACATATCATATCGGGTTTATAGTTCTTCATATTCCTGCTTTTTTTCCACATTATCAGAGCAGACTTGTAAATCTTCCTGAAAGACAAATCCTGCGGTGATAAAATGTAGTCAGTCATCTTTATTGGATTCTCGAGACTGGTGCGAAGACGACGAGATGAAATTGCTGCTCGCAAATAAAAACACGGCAGAGCCCCTGAGTGAAAGGCTTTGCTCGTATGCTGAATAGCACGCATTTATCTCAAACTCCGAGCTGCTGTATCTGCTGCAGTCGAGCATTTCCCCAGAAATTGTTGGTTAGATGCAGACTTACTTTACTGTAAAACCAATATAGAGAGAGAGGGAGAGAGATGGAGAAAGAAAAGGGAGCAATTTGATGTCATTTGCGCAGAGGCCAAGCTCATGTGTATTCGCTCTCTTTCCTCTTGTTTACCCCGAGCTGTTTCCTAACCCGGGACAACAACCCTGAACAAACATGACTATCAGCTGATGTTGCAGAGGTCTCCACAAGCATGTGCAGATGACACTAATTACCAGAGCAGGTCAGGAAGATAGAGGCAGCACTTGCTCAACAAAACCTCTCTGACTCTGTTATGCTTGGTTAAAATAACAATTTGTCCCCATATAAAGGTAAGACAAAACGATAAACAATGAAAAAAGAAAGTAAAACCTGCACCAACACTCACTGGAGAAGTCATAAACAACAAGCCGTAAAGTGAAGATGCGAAATAAACACAGACCTGTCCGTTCTCATTTCCTGAGTCACCTCAAGTTGTCATTCCTCTGATAACATCTGCCGTCATTACACTCCCTGTTGTGCAATGTTCCTTTGAAAGATGACATAATTGTAGGTATAATAGTCACTTAGTGGGTCTGTCATGTTTGGTGTTTACAGTGGTTGCTAAGATGCTGTTGACATACTGGAGATACATATTGTTCCATACAGACTCCCATGTGCTCTAAATTAAAAATCAATGAAAAATTGAATTAAAATCAAAGAGTTATGACCTGGTTTTCTACTGAACTGGTGCAAAAGTTTCGTCATGTCGAGGATAATCAGCGATGATTGGAGTTGTGTCTGCGGCTGCAACCCAGAGACCAAATAGCAGTCAAGACAGGAAAAGTCACCTCAGGTCATGAGCGCAACTAAAGACATATGGAGTCTTTTTTTCTTTTTTTTTTGGCATTCTTGGGGTTGTGCACCCTAAATTCCTCCAGCAGGGTCAGACTATCAACACTGAATACTTCTGTGGCATTCTGGGGTGTCTGAGAGGGAACATTTAGTGCAAACTACATGAATTCTGGCCGCTGGCACCGACTTGAAACATGCCGTTTTTCCTGAGCGCACCGACACAATCGTAGTTTGGTCTGTGGGTTTTAGCTTTGGCCTCAAGTTTCAAGTCTCTGGTGAAATCGCAAATGTGCACATAGTAGTCACAAAAACACATGAAGATCAGGTGCTGATGAAAATCAAGTGACGTAACTTTGACTACTTACAAAATTAGATCTTGCAGCTGCAAAATGTACAACTGTGCAGTACTCCATTTGCGTGCATTAGCATGTACATCTGCAGGTTGGGAACTTTTAGTGGGAGGGACAACTGTCAAGCATTTTTTACCGTGGCCAGTCATCGACGTACAATCATCTGTCAATCAAAAACTAACTTAACCAATACGCTGCCCAAACGACCTGTCAGTTACATTTTGATTCAACCAATCACCTTCCTCACCTATGACTAGGAGATGAATTGACAGAAAAAGTACTTGCTAGGCTAAATGCTGTTCTGATTTTTGCTGTAAATGATGTTAATATGCCACTTTGATAGCTTTTATTATTTTTGCAAGAGAGAAAGCAACTGTGTAGAATCACAAGATATGGTCCTTTTATCAAAATAACGCTTGTTTTCAAAGTTGGTTGGACTTTTTCAAAGCTTTGACGATCAGATAACATTAGCCTGCGCAAGCTGTTTGTCTCTATCTACTGAGGAGGCGGTTTGACAGAAAGAGCGCTTGCTAGGCTAACATTAAACATTGTTGAAATTTTCACTGTAAGCTTGTTAATATCCTCAACTACACTTCATTGTCTGGCTGGTTCAAACCCTCGACTCTGTTTTGTGAGCGGCTTGCTAAGCTGTTTATGGCACCATTTAATGTCTCCGTCATGCTTCTCATTATACAAATACAATAATATCAAAGATGTACCTGAGCAGCAACAGAATATGTAACGTTACTGGTCAGTCATACAGTTGGCTTGCCAGGCAGCTCACACTTGAAAACAACAGCAAGTTATGTTAGCACAGAGGCTAACTAGCTAACTGAGTAAGTGCATTATCGGGTAACTTGGAGACAACCAACTCCCACCGGCTCAGAAAAAGTCTGACCAAATTTGCAAACAGGTGTTATTTTGATAAAATAGCCACATCCTGTGACCTCACAATTACATTCTTGCTTGAAAGAATAGTAAAACTTAAATAAGTGACATATTAACATAATTTACTACAATCAGAACAGCATTTAGCCTAACATGAGCTTTTCCTGCAACCCTCCTCCTTGTCCTGTGTGATGAAGATGTTTGGTTAAATCAAAATGTGATTACCAGGGTGTTCGGGCAGCGTATTGGTGAAATATGTTTTGAACTGACAGATGATTGTACGTCCATGATTGGCCAAAGTGAAAAATGATTGACAGTTGTACCGCCCACATATAGTCGGAGTGCACTGGTGTGTTCTCTAGTGCTATCCTCCAGTAACATGCATTAAATATTGGTCAGTTTGTAAATGATTTCATTCATGATGCAGGCAGACGTTTATGTGAAACATGCCTCCAGCCAAAGAGTTTGTTTCATACTAGTGCTTGGTAAGGCTGCACTTGACGTGTTTTCTGATTTAATAAATACTTTTTTCCACATAGCTTTTTAAAATTTTTCTTACAAAAAAATTCTGGATCAGTTCTTGTGTTCCACCCACCACCACTACCTGCATTTGGGTGACTCTTCAAGTCAAGTCAAGTCAAGGTCAAACATTTTAGGGGGCATTAACATGAGAAATTGTGCAGAGAGGGCCTTTAAGGGTTGATTGGGAATATTTTCTTAACTTGCCAAAGCTCCTTCAGAGCAAAAAAAGCACTCTATTTAACTTTTTTCACAGGCTGGGTAGTACTTACCAAGATAAGTAAATGTATTTTCAAGCATAAAATCAGTGCAGCACACTTAACTAAACTCCAGTCTGACAAACTATCATTTTTACTGCGTGATATAAATGTGAGTTCCCAGCAGATATGGTGTCTTTGTCGGGCCTCGTGAGCTGGCTGTTCACCAACAATCTTAATTCTCTGCTAATGTAGATTCAGACCGTGTGACTGTATATTATCTGTAACCGTGAATACAGCCGTACAGTATTTATCTGCCCTTGACTATACAGATGATCTGCCCCTGAATGGAGCAGCAACAGTTGGCGCACTCTCAACTTCTACAAGCCAGTTAATAAATAAAATCCCCTTACTGTAATAATTCATCCTACATATCTTGTCTGGGCATCGCACGCATATAGCAGTGCGCTCCAGAAACAGCAACAACGTGCATGAAGGTGCCCTTCAAGATGCCTGAATAAAACGCAAATTGTGTACATTGAAAAAGGACCACCAGAACTAAACCTGTTATGGCTTCAATTTGATTCCTTGTAGCATGAAGTTGACCCCTTTATCTGTGCCACAGATTGAATTGAAGTAGCAGCAGTAGTTTGTGTGGAGGACAGTTATCATTCACAGCTGCTTTTTAGGGGGTCTCGGGTTTTAAATACACAGATAATGGCAGCAAGGACGGCACATTATTAAGAAAAGCGTGTGGAGCAGAAAGGTGGTGCCATCAGTCACAGAAGACATCAGAGATTTAGATCAATCCTGTTATATAGGAGAGTGTGAGCACAATATGGCTGATCTCCATATTCATATGTGTAACTCTGTGCCGTGTCATTAATAATCCCAAAGATGGTCCATAAACTCAATGGTGAAGCAATAGAAATTCAATATGAGTAAGCGGATGGTGTAGGGCCTTAAAATATGTGGGGGTTTTGATTAGGGTACACGGATGGGGAAGTGGATAAGGAGAAGATATAAAAGCAGCCACACATCTGCATCCCACAGGAGAGCTTTGGGAGAGGAAGATGAATATGGATTCCCATTAGAAAGCGAATAGTTCATATCCAGGTGATTTGTTACGAGGTATCACAGCTCAAATCTCGACTCCCTTCCTCCTGCGCCGCCGCTCCTCCGCTGGAGTCATTTGCGGAACGAGATTCCTCCAGACACCCCAGATTAAAATGCAGTTGAATGAAGTGGCAGGTGGCAATCACCACCCCAACCTTCTCCCCTCATCTCCCCCTCCTCCCGGCTCCTGTTTTATTGAAGTATAAAAAAAGAAAAAACACCTCCAAGACGAATGTGCAGCGAGATTTCGGGAACATCGGTCACAACCTGATGCTAACGACGCCTGATGAAAGGGCGGGAGAGGAGCGCGTGAGATGAAAATGCATGCAGGTGCCCGGAGCGAGCATCGGCAATGAGGCTCTATAACAAGATACCATAAATAATAACCAGCCATTGCTTGAGCAATTTTTGACAAATGCATGTGGCATGCCCTGACATGGCTTGGTGTTGGGTAACGATGCTCACCTGGAGGAAACAGAGGTTGTGTTTCAGGTTGGGGATGACGAATGTTCTCGCAGCAGAAGACGCATTGACCTGGTTTCTTAAAATAGAGCCATTAAATACAACTTCACCCAACGATACAAGCACAGAATTCGCTGAAAAACTTTTTTCCTTGCAACTTAACCAAAGATGGATGTGCCCCAGGATCGGCTTATCGGAATATGTTATCCGCCTCTTCCTACAGTACAGCCTCAGTGCGGCGCTGAATGGCTAACCAAGGTCAACATGTTTGCACAAGGAGGAGATACATTGAGGTCAAAAGTTTATCAAAGAAAAAGCAAAAGCCCATTCAGCCGGGCACCCGAGGACGGACAATGGATGAAGATGGAGATCACGACTGGACAATGTCACTCCTGACCTCAGTCACTCGCCAACATTCGCTCCTCCTTTCACCTCCACGTCCTTGCACCACTTCTCAGTGTTTTCTCACCAAATCAATAGGAGCACTATAGAATGGCTGTCTCGAAATTACCTGTAAAAGTAATGACAAAAAATATCAATAGATAATGTGGCTGCAAATGTCTTTATTGCCATGACTGTAATAGAAAGCCATTATCATTATACTGCTGTATTCCCTAACCAATGTAATTGCGATATTATAGCCTATTGCAGGACAGTTGTGATATTTTTATTGATGCAGCTTCTATATTTCCTCTCAGTGGAATGAAAAAACAGCGAGATATTCCCCACCATCCCTTTTGAAAAGGAAAGGAATGTCTCCTAAAACATGTTTCAACACAAACTTGTGTAAAAGGAAGGTTTTTCCTCCTACTTTTTTTCTTTTCTGGCTCTGTCTTCCACTGACAGGTCCCAGTCGAGGCCCCTGATGCAATGTATCTCAGTCAATCCGCCCAGTGTTTCCTGGCTGCCTCATTTTGTTTGCGGACAATGAAGCAGGAGTTCCTCGGCTTTTGTTGAGCAAGTGCACAGAGATCAGCCCGTGTGTGTGTTTACAGTGGACCGTGAGGATAAATCCTGCCAGGCATCTTAGATATGCAGGTGTTTGCGCTTGTTTGCTCACGAGCGCCTCACCCTTTTCCAAGGCTGCTTCCCTCGGAACGGGACCTCCAAGAAAAACAGCGAGAGGCGAACATAAACACGGGCCATACAGATTGATGAGTGTGAAGCCGTGTTATATAAGCCAGTGCTATTCAGCTGGGGGGAGTGTTTGGAGGTTGGCACAACACACTCGATGTCGGTGCTTGAGAGAGATGTACAACACCGGCCCGCTGTCAAAACACCTGGCATGTTGCAACACGCCACATTTGCACTTGAATGTGTTCACGTTGGGGTTTCTATAGTATAGTATTTCAAGTATGTTACACAACTTGCTGACTTGATAGCAGGAGCAGCACTGACAGATGTGCACAGCTGCAGTTGTATGGCGCGCCAACAAAATGCCTCTTTACAACGTGGAACAATCAATTCAGCCATGTGTGATTTGACTGTTTTATGCTTTTCTAAACGCCGCAGACTGAGGAGTTTCTCCGTCCCAGGTGTAGCTTAGAGTAATGGCCACAAGGCTTTTAGCAATTGTTCCTCTGCCAATTAAAGCAGCTCATCAGAGACTATTGGTGGAGCTCTTGTTAGTCTAATTAGTAGCCATGGGCCACATTGGAGACTCAGTGCTCTGGCTATGGCAAAAGCTTTCATATGAGCAAGTAATCACAAGTCCAGTCTGTGTCTGCAAATCTTCTCAAGAATGTCTTATTACCTGACAAACAGTGCTGTGGTCGTTTTATAGCATGTTCACCTCCATGTTTGCACCTTATCTCAGAGTCTTTGTGAGTTTAAATATGTTTATTTGTTTTAGGTGTGCTTTGCTTGTTGCTATGGTTGGGCTTTTCTTCACTGTGCAGGTTGATTTATGAGCAGTTTGAGGCGAAACAAGAAAACAACGCTGTTTTCATCATTTATTTGCTGAAGAGGAAAATGTTCTCTGTTTTCTGCATCAATTGAGTTTTAAAGTCTGTATGAAATGTAACTTAAAGCTCTCAGGACACAAACTCTGAGAAGTGACTTAGGAGGCATTTTGTCTCTTGCAGTTAAACTTTTAAATGAAGTACACTCCTCTGCAGGAACCTTTTTCAGGAAGAGGGAACCTTTTAAAGTACTTGGGAACCACAGACCTATAAATCAGTTAATTTACAATCGCTCCAGGTGTCAAAAACAGTTGTTGTTTCAGATCTTATCAGGTTTGAGTTTGCAGGACTCTGATTAGTCAAAGAAATCTCAGCAGCAGTGTTGGGAAGTTTGCTGATGAAACATAATAAGTTCAATTTACTTGTTACTCTGTTAAAGTAATGCAACTTATTTCATTTGCTAATTAATTTTTCTGCACAACTTCGTAAATGACTTTTTTCATTGCTGGGTGTAGCAAATCATGTGTGCCTCCTCGTGCTCGGTCCCTCACATGCAGCGGTGGAAGTGGGTTCTGTTCCTTTCATTCATTACCGCAATTCAAACACAATGAGTCATTCAAAAGTAAATGCAAAACACACTATGACTCAGTGTTCCTCTACGTGAGAAAACTTTTTAACTCTTGCATGTTTTTTGTTGGTCAATCATCAAAATGCATAAAAGTCACTTTAAGATTACTTGGAACCAGATTTTTTTTTTTTAATTTAAATTTGAAATAATGACCAGGACATACTGGCCCCCTTCAGAGTTACACAGGGTGGTGTGCGGATATGTGCAAGGAGCATTGGTACACTTTCAAACATTGTTATCTTGCACATTGTGCAGACATTCTGGTCAGCCAAACACAAGAATATCAAATTGAATATCAAATCCTGGAATTATTCTGCCTAAACTTGTTTTTCTGGGTGACCCTCTTCCTTTAAAAGCCCCCCTGCAGGGCAGGCAGACTGGCTCCAGACATCTCTTATGCAGGGGAGGGAGTTCATGGAGGGCAATGACTCCACCATCAGCCGTGGTTTGGTTTCTTTCAGCTCTTTAAGACTCACCAACCAGGTGGAAAAATGTTTTGTTGAGTGGGAAACATTTCCGTTATTAAAGGACCTAGAGAAATGTGTGCAACATTTTGCACCAAACCCCAAAGAATCCTTTGCACCTCTTTCCCCTTAAGTGCTGTTTGCCAACTTATTTGTTTTTTATTATTGGAATTTTCTGTAAAACTTGCTATGAAACCTGTCTGTATAACATATTATAACACATTATTATTGTAATGTATTCTAGACTGTTGTGGTTATGGTTAGAGTAATTAGTCCGGGTTAACCCTTACCTTGCTCATAACTATGATTATGCAGCACTATAAGTGCAATATTATACATTCTAATTATGTTCATAACGCATTGTAGATGCATGTTTTAAGTTGAGTGTTAGCAAGTTTTCTTTTTGTCAGTCTCAAAGTGAGTGTTATATTCTGCTCAGCCATACTGTTGTTTCTTCTCCATGTGTTTTGCCCTTTTGCTTTTACTTTGTTAGATGATGTTTCTGATGAGTTGTTGTATGTTGTTGAAAAGGAAAACAAACCAAAAAAAAAAAAAAAAACAGCTGATTACAACAAAGTCACTTTGAGCTCTGATAGCATTTTTTCTGGAAGTTTTTTATCAAAATGGGCTAAAATTTGTATTTGCATTGATCCTGGATTGTTTAATAAGGAAGAAGTATTGCTTTTTAACATTTGCTAGATGTTTATTAAACTTAAGATGAGTATTTTATAATATTTTTCAAAATTCTGGATTGGTATTCATGCAGTAATCCTATTTTTGATTTATAACAGCCCTCTATGTCCAAATCTGATGTCTAAAATTTGATATTTCCCCAAAAATGGCTGATGTTTGGTCCCACCTGCACACAAACTCACACCTGTAGCCTAAGTACAGAGTTGTGAATAGGACCAAAGCGCGCATCCTTGTGCCCTTCGCCCTTTCGCACGTCCTCTCGAGGACAGCAGGTCCCATCAACAGCGTCGTCCCGCTTCACAGCAATGACAAGGCACCATTTGGCCAGTAGATGTTTAAGCATGTCCCAGGGCACCAGCTGGCACTCAAACACACTTCACATTTCCCTCCAAAGTGAGCCTCCTGTCGTCCGTGTGCACTCCCAGGAGCTGAGGGGAGGGGGTGGCAGTGACGAGACGGGGGGAATAGAGTGCAGGAGCAGTGAGAGGAGGGGTGGGCTAACAGGCAAACACTAAAGGTTACCGTCCCCATTTCACATCAAATATCAAGGACACCAGTAATTACCGCATACAGCTGAGAGGTTCCGACACTGGCGTAGGGTATCTCTCCTATCTGACCTCGTGATAGCCTGGACTGAAACGCTAGAGGCTCATACTGAGGGGTGACTGCAGAAAAAAAAAAAAAAAAACATGATAATGACACTCACTAATTACAAATCTCCCAAAGTGCAGTGTCCCCTCATTGTATGTCAGGACGTGTCCAGTATTCCTCTCTTTGGCACGGGATCTTAAGGAAATAGATGTCTCCCTGGATTTGATCCCATTGCCTCAGCGCAAACACACTCACTTCCCTTCACCTTTTCTTCAATGTCATGGAACATAATGCAAGTTAAAGATCCCATCAGCCGTCTTAGTTGGTTTTAATTTACGTTGAAGGTTATAACTGGACGCAGACGGAAAGGAGCGTAAGAGAAAGGAGAAGCAGAAAAGTGGTAGGAAGCAGAAGAAATTCACAGTGCTTATTAACATCCCTCTGTTACTCGGTGTTGCGTGTGGCTGCGGCTGCAGAATGAACCGAGGGTGTGAGTGTGTGAATTTCTGCTTGTCTGCTTTGTGGGTGGGCACAGGGCTGGGGCTGCATGTGCTGGCTAGGCTAATACGGAGTCAACCGGGAGAATTTGATCCCTGGTTTGGAAGGCCAGGCGCATTGTTAAATTCCCGGATTAGGCGGCTGTAAAGAGAGGGAATGTTAACTGTGCTGGTCAGCAGGCTGGGCCCTGGATCAGCACGGCGCTTACTGAGGCTGCTCTGAGCGGCTGTCACTGGCTGATAGCGTGAGATGACATGACGCCCAGCCGCGTCGCTCCCCACTGACCCACATATCACACCTACATACAGAAAGTCCCAAATAACTGTGCTAAAATCTGCCGTGCCTGTTAATTAATTCTCACAATAGGTCAGCCAGCTGCGGCTAATGTCAGACATGCTTTGACTGCGTGTCTAAATTAGCTGTGAATTCGGAACTGTGTTGTAGGAATAAAGAAATAAGCCATCTCCGGTGTGACACCTTCACGATATCAAACTAGATAAAGAGTGCTCTCTCTATGAATAAATGTTTATGGAATATGTTTACAGCTAAAGCGACTGAGCTCAAAAGAAGAATTCCAGCAATATAGCACGCCTGTGCTAAGAATAGCCGTGATGCAAAACTGTAACTGTGGCATGTTTGTATGAGAGCGGCGCATGTCTTACAATGGAAGCGGGGAGTAGGAAGTCTCCAACCGAGAATGATCAATTAGGAGCTCGCTCAGGTAGCCCACGCGCTGTCATGGCTTATTTGGGTTGTTGTTGCCACTTGCTGTTGTTTATTGAGCCCCAGCCATTAGGGTTTGTTGGGGAAGAGGTGGTGCTGTGCTTCTGTGCTTTGCCAACCCCCCCAACCCCCCCCCTCCAGCCTTGTTTTTTCCCCAGGGAAGGCAGCCGTGTCTCCAGTCATTACAGGCTGTGTGTTTGAGGTGAGCGGGCTGCTGTGTGTCTACACTCGGCTCCTCAGTGTTTCGAAAGCCACCCGCTCCCCTCCTACCTGCCTGCCTGCCTGCTGAGTCTGGGTCTGTGTTGCAGAGGGGAAGCACTGGCTCGTGTTATTGCTCTCTGGGGCATTGCCCCGGCCCTGTTTATCTGTCTGTTTACCTGTCTGCTGTCGTCTGCCAGCTCGTCTGTCCGTCTTTTTGAGTCACCTTGCCGCTGCAGCGCAGTGGGCCTCGTGAAGTCTGTCCTGCTGCAAGGCTTCAAAATGACACTGGTTTGGAGCTCATGGCAGTAACAAGTTCACACACTCTTCATTATTAGCGTCAACACGCTGCACTGTGGAACATTTGAGTCTCCGTCAGTGCTTGTCAGGCCAGTGGCAGAGGTGCCAGGGTGGTGCCTATTAAATTAGACTTAATTTGATTTTAGAGAAGTGCATGTTTTGATGCACAAGAGGCTTCCTGATGTTTTGTTTGCTTCACTGATTTCAATATTAAAAGTCAGGGCTTGAACCACGTGCATTCACTAGCACACATTCTGCAGTGAAGTGCAGCTCTGACGTACTTGAGTATTTTAATTTTATACTGTGTATCTACTCCACTTTTTTTGATTGGAATATTGTATTTTGGCTTATTAAAAAAACTATAATAAGCTTACATGTACACAGTTCTGCAGTAACTTAAAGCATCAGTATTATATAATGGGTATAAAATGATGTATGTGTTAATGCTTTAGCAGTAATAAGACGATGGTATGATATAATGTGACACTGTCAGGTCTAGCCACAGTATTTAAGGCAGTGATAGTTATGCTAAAGGTTCCCCCTTATTGGTAAAAGCAAAAAAAATCTGTGGTTTTACTTCTCACTACTGCTGTTCATCTTCCTTTTTTTTTTCTTTTTTTTTTTAACTAAACAACCAACCT
>JAQLOL010000013.1:17468616-17497556 GCA_029783665.1 Naso thynnoides
ATCCATTATTTTCATCACTGATTAATCTGCTGGTTATTTTCTCAATTTAATGATCAGTCTTTGCTCTGTAAAATGCGAGCAAATAGTGAAAAAGAATCATCACTTCCCATAATACCAGCTGTTGTCTTCATATTACAATATCTGCACAGCAATCCAAAACTCAAAGACATTCACTTTAATACTAAACAATAAAAGCAACAAAACATTACAGTTAAAGAGCTGTAGCCATCAAATGTTCGGCATTTCTGTCTAAAAAGTTATAAAAAACATTTATTGACTATTGATCAGACACTTTATCGTTTCAGTTTTAGGATGAACAACCATTATGTAGGCACCTACACCCATTATGGAAAACTATACAAGAGTGGGTGTCAAGTGGGCCCAGGTTACCCAGAAAAACCCCTCAGAACAACTCACTAATTGGGTTGACAGTGATGCATTAAAATGGGTCATCCTGTAATTGCTCTTTCCTGTGGCTACTTGCACGGCTGGGATTACATAACGATGATAAAGCTGCGGACCTGGCCCTCCAAGATAAAAGCTGCCATGCAGGACCCCGAGCATTCTCTAAATGCTTCGTCTAACAGGCCTTCTGAAGGAAGTGATGACTGCAGAGCTGCCCGCTAATGTTCCACTGGACCCGACGGTGTGCTCTGTTATTCATCAAACACGTACAGCAAAAAGCCTCGGCAACTTTAGAAAAGCGTGGATGATGAGTAGGCATGTTATTGCGAAATGAGAAGCCGTGCATTGTTTCATTTTATGCGGTGTCAAAAGACGTTTTGGCTGCTCTTGCAAATGGACGTGGACTCAGTGAGTTTTCACTCTTCAAAGCAGAGTGTCCGCTGAGTCCTGTGGGGATGTAATGAACAGCCCCATTAGTAACATAAAAGAAAAGTGGAATTCCTTCGCAGGGCTACGGAGGCCAAGCTCCAGGCTTCACAAGGCAACCCATCACCATATGACTAAATCAGATGGTATGGGTGACAAATATGGCCTCACAGTTGAGAGCAGCACAAATGGCGCTCAGTTGTCCGCTCAGGCCGGCAGCAGAAAAATACTGCCACTTGGAAGACAATGTGGCTCCTGTGTGGAAAACGTTGTTTATCTCATCAGGCGACGCTGTGCCAGCTTGTGCTCCGATTTGGAAGCTGTGAACTTATGCAATAGCTGCAGGAAGAGACGCCTCTGTGGCACGCGAGTGGAGGAAATGATAAGAATAAGTTCGCATGACGTATCGCTGTTGCCAAATATGTGATGGAATGTTACTGGAATGAAGAGGCATTCATGGGGGGACACAGCTGGCTATACACAGACAATAGTGGAATTATGGAGGATTTTAACTCAGCTATAAATCTTAACTGAATGTCAGAGGTATGTAAAGTAAGACCACATTTTGGGCTTAGCCTGCATTCAACCTCTAATATTAGATTCACATTCTATGTTAAACGAGTATAAAAACTGACTTTGTGTATGATTTTCACTTTCTAATACAGCTGTTACAAACTTCAAAACCCGGAAAGGCTAAGAATGAAGAATGAGAATGAAAAAAGGAAGTTTTTTTTTTTCCATTTATGTTCACTTTTTGTGATGAAACAGCGAAGACTAACTTTAGCATCCGTCCCAGTGAAGTCAGTGTAACAGAGAAGCTGCGGCAAGAGGAAGGCAAACCACTCATAAATTGTGTTTTCAACCCCAAAACTAAAAACCAACCGGCAACTGCTTATAACTATGAAAATCAAAATATATTCTGTGTAACACATATGTTTTGGGGTTTAAAACCACCTAAACTAACTCTAGCAATACATCAGCATCCATATATATATATATATATATATATATATATATATATATCATCAGAATTACAGCTTTCAAAAAAAATGACAAGAAACTGATTCAAACCCACACGGCTGTCGCTACTAAAATATAAGCCGACAACAAAGAGAACTGAGGAGACGGGTTGAAATCTTACGCGGCTACAAATTAAGAATCTGAATATCAGTGATTGATAGGCCAAAGAAAGGCATATCATAAGCAGTGCTGGGGAGCAACTAGTTACATGTAATGAAATTACGTAATTTAATTACAAAATAAATGTAACTGTAATCAGCTATAGTTGCTGAGAAAGAATATGCAATTAAATTACAGTCAGGAAAATGTTAATGATTACAAAGGGGATTACATCTGAATATTTTCATACGTTGACCAACATGTATTTTGTTGCTTTGCATGTTTTTGATGTGCACAGTGTCTTCATTTGTCATTTCCAGTCAAGGCCGTTTAAGTTTGATGCTGCTCTGACGCTTTTGACTGATTCACGTCTGCCGTTAACACTGCCTGGTTTCAAAACATCCATTAGAAACTCAGAAAAGTAATCAAAACGTAATTAAATGTAATAAGTTACATTACTTTAATAAAGTAATCAAAATGGTTACATTATTACATTCCCAAAGTAACCTTCCCAACCCTCGTCATAAGAAATATGTTGCAGGGCCCGACTGATATGGGATTTTTGGGACAGACGCTGATATCTGATATATCGGCCGATATTTACTGTCTGGTATTTTGAATGTGGTCATCAAATATGTGTGCCAAAGATATGCAATGAAGGCAACATATCTCACAAACTTTACTCCGAACATCAGTGCACTGAGCAGTAAACACTTTACTTATTTCCAATCAAATAATGGACTGCTCTCTGCTGGACAAACTACCTGGTTACACCATTTTAAATGGCTGGTGCGAGCCATTTTTTTCAGCCTTAAGAAACCGTTTTAATATCGGCACTTATTGGAGAACACGTGCTGATACCGATATACTGTAAGTGGCCGATATCAGCCGATAACATCGGCACACCGATATATCGGTTGGGCCCTATGCTCAGGTATTATATAAGCTCTAAAAAGCCCTTGAGTGGCAAAATTTAATCATAAAATATTAGGATTAATCACTTTTTAGTTGTGCAGCTCGTGTCAAGACTGATCTGAAGTCAGATAAAACTGAAAATGGGAGTCACTGTCCGGACGTGCTGCTTAGAAAGCACATGTGGATTCATTATTCAGGTCTAAAATGTTTTGGGGAATAACTGAAGGTTAAAATATATACAGGATTTTTTCCGTGTATCATAATAACTAAACTGGGGTAAAACAAATTCTTTAACTTTGGGGAGCTGCTTTGGAATATTAATTCAGCTACACGCTCTTTAAAGTGCAAATTAGGCTGAAAAGAAGTTTTTTAAGTAACAACACGCAGCTGAAGATATAATGCAACTTTGATGTTGAGCTTTGCAGCTTTTCAGTGATAAAGCAGAAGTGTGTTCACACAGAGAGAAGTGAAGAACTACGAATGTTTCCTCTGAAGTGCATGAAATTGTATCACGCCATAAGTCACTGCGTCCCAAACGTGGATTCACTTTTAGTTCCTGATGTCAACACACGCACTTCACCACAGTTGCAGCCTCCTCTTCATCACCACTGTCGCAAGTGCTACTTGGGACAAAGTTACACCGCGAGACAGAGACTCAGATGTTTTCCACCGAGCAGAAATAAAACTGCTTGGCTCACATGCGCTGTCTGTGGCGAAACATGTCGCGGACAGAAACGACTACACAGAAAGGGAGAACATCAGCGGCTTATATACATGCCTATAAATAACCAGCCAATCAGCTGCGAGCCGCTGAGAGTCAAACGCGCCAATTAAAACGGAGAAAGAGCGAAATTAAGTCAGGGGCCGGCCGCCATTGGCCGCCTGTGATATCATTTGCAATCCCTTACGCCGCTCCTCTCTGATTGGCTGATACCCTGCAGGCGTAATCCTGCCGTGAGGAAGGGGGGGCGAGCTTGGAGGTTTGAATAGGGAAGTTTGCAGAGCGCAGTTGTTCCCCATCTAGTCCGGTGTAGTGTTTGCAAACACCTTGAACGCGAGCGAGAGAAGGCGGGGGACTGACGGACGGACGCGCCGCTTCTGCTTCACGCATTTCTTCTTCGTTTGCACCGCACGGGACCGCTCTTATTCCTCACACTGGGTGTTTTTCTACCTGAGAAAAAATATCTAAGCGCAGCTAAATAGCTTTTCCTTTTTTTAAATCAAAAAACAACGCTCTGGGAAAAATGGATGTTCTACCCATGTGCAGCATCTTTCAAGAACTTCAAATAGTTCACGACACGGGCTATTTCTCAGCCTTACCGTCTCTGGAGGAGTACTGGCAGCAGGTGAATATGTCTCACGTTACTATCAACTTTTCTCTCAGTCAGTGTTTGAAGCTTGTGTGCGGGAGCGGAACTTGGCACCATGCTTTGGCGTTAATAAGCTGCTGCGGCGGTGTTTGACGTTAGCGCGCTACAGAAGTTAAAAAACATCCCATCATAAGGGCTGTTCAGGTGCCCGTCCGCTCACCTGACGCGCCGTGACGCGCGGACGCCTCGGCTGCGAAGTTTCTGGCAGGCTGAAGTGGATCAGTGTGTCAGTCTGACAGCTGGGGTCGAGGCGATGAATGGAGACGGAGCGGAGCGGAGCCGCGGCGCGCTGGTGCGTCTGCAGCTCGGCTCCGCCACTTCTTCTTTCAGCGGGCTGGCTTCCAGAGCAGGAGGGCTGCGTTCACCCGAAACACAAGCGATCCGTGCGGGCAGGAGGAAGTAGAATTTAAAGTCAGTCAGCAGTTTATCCAAAATCAGATGCGGCGCGTTGGCTCAGGATCAGCATCTGTAGATAATACGGTAATGGCACGTCTCTTCCCCTCTTCAAAGATGCTTTAAAACCTACACGATGAAGTTAACACGTGCAAACGCCTGTTTAAACCCCGATCTCGCCATTTTCTGCCCTACAACGTTTTATTTTCGTATTAAAAACACCCGTCACGCATTTGAATGGGCTGCACAACATGACACTATCAGATGTGCGCCGTGGCCAATTCCTGCTCGCATGAGTAGACAGCAGCACAGCTGGGAGAGATCGTGGAGGGCTGCAAAAAAAAAAAAGCCTGAAGGAAATATTTATTCTACATCTGCCTCGGCAGGCCTGCTGTCTCTGAGCAACTCCTAATGAACGCTCCCCTGCTTTTTCCTTTTTTTTTCTTTTTTTTTTCTCCCCCTCAACATTTTAATGGCCTCTGAAGTCAATTTGAGCCAGTGCGTCTTTTACGGTCAGGGTGCTTTCAGTGTGTGAGACTCTGAGGAAGGATGTGATTGCATGTCAGAGGTACGCATGAGGAAAAGCAGCTGAATGGGGGGGGTGAGCGGCTTCCTTAAAAGGACTCTAAATTCGTTCAGTGAGTCATTGGAGAGCTGAAATGACAATGCACGTTCAGTGCTGGGCTGCGTTCAGGTGCAGGACAGCTGGAGTTTAGATGCCACCTCAGGCCTGGAGAGGATCACGTGACGACTGGTGCATGAGGCTTGATGAAGTGAGGGAAGGTGGTCTGGTGGGCACATGATCGGTCCATTCAGAAATGAGGCAGATGCAGCTCGCCGGGCTGCAGCTAGCCAGTATTTTCAGCATCAGCTCATCAGATTGTGTTGCCGTCGCTGTTTTCAGTGTGCTGTTCCGGCCTTAAAAGCGTCAAAAAGTGGAGAAAAACTTCCCTCAGCCGAACATAGTGTTCTTAAATTGTATGTTTTGTCCAACTAACAGTCCAAAATCCCCAAATATGTCATTTACCGTCAAACATGATAGAAAGTAGCAGAAAATCTGTGTGTTTGAGGAGCTGGAACCAGCAAATCTTTGGTATTTTTGCTTGAAAAATAAGTGAAATGACTGATTGACTCGTGTTCTCACATCCGAACCTGACCATTCCAATTATACCTCTGATCTCTACAGTAAAGGGAAGTGCAGGAATAGCTTCAGTTTCCTGCTGTAGGCATTTAACAAATGTTGCACCACAGCAGGCGTTTTGGGGCATGTGCACATGCATCATTTAAAAGGGTTCCCCGCACAAGCTTTCTGCTGGGGTGGATGGAGCTCCCCTCTTCAGGGCCGCTGTTGTAATTCATGTATTCTCACCGTATTTTCTCATTCGACCAGACGTGCTTGGAGTTGGAGCGCTATCTGCAGAGCGAGCCTTACGTCTCCACGTCCGACCTCAAGTTCGACGGCCAGGAGGACCTCTGGAGCAAGTTGATCTTGGCCTGCGGGGACAAAGCCAAGGCCGGCTCTGACCCAAAGCTGCCCCCGGCGCACGAGGAGGACAATCAGGACAGCCCGATCTTGGACACCAACAGTGTGAATTCGGACGCCAGCAGCGAAGCCTCAGACAGTTCTGAGGAACTCTCGCCCACACACAGCTTTACCTCCAACCCTCTGGGCTCCGTCTTGGTTGGATCTGGACCTTTTAGCCCTTCTGTCATTAGCACTCCACCGTCCTCTCCGGAGGCCAACACGGAGGCCGGCGTTGTGACCAACGGATGGGTCGCCACACACACTGAGTTGCACTTGCCGGTGAAAATCAGGAGCGGCGGGGTGGCAAAGAGCACGGAAAAGACGGGACTCATCTGCGGGGACACGTCTCCGGACGGCAGGAGGCGAGTACACAGGTGTCACTTCAACGGCTGTCGCAAGGTTTACACGAAGAGCTCCCACCTAAAAGCACACCAGCGCACTCATACAGGTGAGTCCCAAACACCAACCAGAGCAGAGTTTGCCAAATTGTGACCACGTGTGCTGCATGTAAACAGAAAGCTGCAAAGAGAGGACGAGGGCCGTCTGCTGTTATTTCATATAAAGAGTTAAAAACAATCTGAGTTTTCATTGAGGGAATAACGGAAGTGCTATTAATTCAGTCTCCCGCCTTAATGGCATTGTCCATCTATTGTGTAATGTAATTAAAGGTCCACATTGCATGATGTCCTCAGCTGGAGCGCTGTGAGTATTAGCTCTGCATGGCTGGATACCTAAACTGTGACCTAATCTATCTGGAATGTGACTGACTGAGCCAGTGAGCGAGCAACAGAGAGAGAGAGAGGGAGGGAGGGAGGGAAGGAGGGAGGGAACAGGGGGGAGGGGTTGCACATGGGAGATAAAAGGACTTCAAAACAGATTGCGTTTCACCATGGGAAAGGGGTGAATGGGCGGGGAGCCAGGGGGCACTGGGTTGGAGGGGCCCTGAATGGTCATTTGAGCCTTTCTTATTTTTGGTTAGCGGCGTGATATTGCACGTGTGGTTTTGTCTCATTTGAGATGTTGCACAAATTCTACCGCACAGCTCTGCTCCGAGTGTTCGCAGCTTGTTTCGGGTTGCGTCAAACCTCAGCTAGTGGTCCAACAGGTTTAAAGGAATTCGGGTCCCGATTGGCTTGTCAGCAGCCGTGTCATCTTGCCTGGCCCCCGGGCTGATTGATGACCACATTCAAAGAGCGAGCGGACCAATCGGCCCCCGAGCGGGAGAACAAAAAGCACATTCCTTTTGTGTTTCTGCGCCCGAACTTCGGCCCCGATTGATCGTCTCCTTGTTTGTCCTGCAGGTGAGAAACCATACAGGTGTTCATGGGAGGGCTGCGAGTGGCGTTTTGCACGAAGCGACGAGTTGACCAGACACTTCAGGAAGCACACTGGGGCAAAGCCATTCAAATGCAGTCACTGTGACAGGTAAGGACGTTTATCAACAAGTAACATTAGCAGGATTCCAGCAAGCGTCTGTCCCTTTCACAGCGGGCTGACGCGTGCACCGTTTGTGATGTGCTTTACTTTTGGTACATCATCGTGATAGTGATGCACGTCTTTAAAGATATGAAGCACTGATGCATTTTGTACTGGAAGATGAAGGTCAGATCTGGACTGATATCAGCCAGAGCTGCAACGACTGATCGAATAATCAATCGATAGAAAATGAATCGCCAACTATTTTCATAATCAACTAATTGTTTCAGTCATTTTTCAAAAGAAAAAGTAAAAAGCTGCTGCTTTAGGCTCTTCAATGTGAGGATTTGCTGCTTTTTAGTGTCATGTATAAGAATAAATGAGGAGTCTTTGTGTTTTGGGCTGCTGTTTGGGCAAAAGAAGCAATTTTAAGACGTCACATTTGGCTCAGAGAAAATGAGATGAGCATTTTTAACTCTTCTCTGCCTTTTAATAAAATAAACAATTAATGGATTAATAGTAAAAATAATCAGCAGATTAATAGATCATGAGTTAGTTGCAGCATTAATCTAAGTTTTACATAGATACATGACTGATGTAAATGTAAACTGATTCCAAACAAGAACTTCTAATGTTTGTATCTAGTTGGTAAAAGGTCATTTGCTTCTTTACTTAATCATTTTTTTTGTTTTTGTCCTTATTTCAATGAAATTCTGAAGCATGTGAGCTACTAGCCAAACAACTTAAATCTGTCCTTTGAAGCACAAATATTCAGAATCACCGATGCACAAAGATTCCTACATGTCTCGCTCATCAATAGTTCATTTTTCCATCGTAAGTGACTTCCTCCTCTCCTCCCCTCTGTCCCCAGATGTTTCTCCAGGTCTGACCATCTGGCCCTCCACATGAAGAGGCACATCTAGAGCAGGGCGAGCACCAAGCAAGCAACGCAGCGGAGGGGAAAGTTTTTAAAAGGAGAAAAAAAATGAAACAAACGCCGTCTCCCGACCAGTCTCTTGGTTGAACTGTCCCAGAGCGGAGATGCGGGAGTGTGTTCCAGCCAAAGCATGCCGTTTTGCACCATACTGAAACCCAGTGCCTGCGGGACCTCTCTTTGGAGAAAGGCGCTCTGAAGGTTGTCTGTTGCGACAAGAGGACAAAATCACGGATGGGGAAGAAATCTTTTTGGATTGGGAAGGACTTACATACACAAAAAAAGACAAAAAAAAAATTAAAAGACACACAAACAAACAAAAAGCGTGAATGATTTGTATGTATGGTGCATGATGTTTTGGGGACATCTCCCGGACAGCAGATACACTGGTACTTTACAAAACTGTCTGAGGTGAGCATGTGTGCACTGTGAATGTCTGAGATTGGCTGACCGGCCCCCTGGAAAGCGAGAAAAAGGTTTTTTTTGTTGTTTTTTTCTGGAAGCAGAGTTGGATGGATGGATGGATGGCGCGGGGCTGGTGCCAATGTTGCTGTGGACTGAATGGGTTTCTGGGGGAAACATTCCACTTGTGTTCCCCCGGTGGCAGTGTGAGGATGGGGCAGGATGGAGGTTCCTGCCTGTCCTGTCTGGCACCCAGACTGGGGGGGAGGGGGGGGTTCTCTGAAGCTTTTGAGGCCTTGGGTTCGACCACAGAGAGAAGGTGGACGTGTCTGCCGGTCAGTGACCCGGGAACCAAAGCTTCCCCCCTTCCCTGTCACTGTATGACAGGAGCTTTTTTTGGTGTTTTTGGTGCAGCTACTAAATGTGCAATGTGTTATGTAGCCTGGTTTATTATTTTTTTACAAGCTACAAAGCTCATTTGTAGTCCAATTGTATAAGCTGTGTGCTTAGAGGTATAACACAACTATACTATAACTTCAGTATCATAGACAGGTGTTGCATGGTTCTAGGGTTTGTTCATTTCATGTTTCCACTGTAATCAGGACTGCAAATAGTTTCAATAAAAGTGCAGCTAAATGCGAACGGTTAAATGTTACAATACTGTACATAAAGCCTTGATGATTTCCTCTTATTTTTTAACAACTTCATCCACTTCCTCCATTCTGCATTCTCATCTGGCTGGAGATTTCCCCACTGCTTACTCATGTTCTCATTCATCCAACGCCTAGAGGAGTAATTTTGATTTTTTGTACTTTCTTTTCTATCTAATAATGCACTGTTGACCTTAATGGTGCCTTATGCAAGTGGCTCAGCCCTGTGGTGGCGGCGGTTTTGCTCCCTCGGATAGTCACGTTTGTCGTGTGGGTGATCTGCAGGCTTGATCAAGGCTCAGTTGCAAATGAACTCGCACCTCTCGCAGATAGTCACATCTTTTCTGATGGTTAATTTTGTTGTTAAATGGAAAAAAGTACTTTTTTCTTGCATTGCTTTTGAATCAGAGCACCGGTTCAGTGACGCATATCATACTCAAATAAGGCAGAACATGTAAATGAGACAAATGCTGTATGCTTAGAGCACTTAAATTCATTAATTAAATGTCTTAACTACTGTGTAGTATGTACTCAAGTCCATCACACACAGCTTAAAGGTACAAAACAACCAGATTTGCTAAACAAAAGTGGGATTTTATGGGATGTTCATTCAGTGCTGCTCCTTTTCCTCATCACCAACGCCGTCCCCTCCTCCCTGTCCCCCTCTGTCCCTCCATCCCTGCAAGTTGGACTGAAGAAAAAGCTAAAGATTTATTGTAATTAACAGGCTGCAGTTGGACAGGCCTCGCCTTGTACTGCCTCTCAGTAATGAATTGCTAAAGGCTTTGTTGGCATGGAATCTGTCACAGACTGCTGACTGTGTAGGTTGGTTATTGACCTGTCTGGGGGAGCGTTGTTTTAGCCAAGCTGCAACAGTAATATGAAAGTGAGCGAGGGGGCGGAGGCTCTCGGGAGGAGACACAGACTTTCTATGTGCACCGTCACCCCGTGATGCTGCACATGGAATTTTTTTTTTTTTAAAAAAGCCCATGACAGCATCTCCCTGAAAGGTGAACCTGTGCTGGTTAGATTTTTATAGGAGATGGATTCTCAACGTAAAGGTGAAGACGACGCCATCTGTGGGGATCACACTTATCACATTTCAGGTTAAAGTGATCCATGCCTCCCATCCAGATCAGCGACCTTGCAGTAGGAATTCGATGTTGCAGCAAGTCGCACGGCCGCACGCTACGACTTATGGATTTCAGATCAGAGGGGGGGGAAGAGACGGGATGAGCACAAACTTGAAAGTGCTTGCTGCGATAGATTTGGGAGTGCTGGCAGCGCCTTTTGTTGGCAAAAGGAAGGGAACATCCATTCTGTGAAAACAGCAGCCAATATCGTTCACGTGGTAATTGAGCCTTGATGAAGCCCCCATCCATGTTTGCTTGCATCTTTTACACTTCTTGTCATCTCTTTCATCCCACTACCCCAACTCATCTGTCACACACACAAACACACACACAGCTCTTTGTTCTCAACTGAATCTTTGTATAAAAAGAAAAAAAAAACTTTTGTAAAATTGTTATGTTTATGCTTTATGAAATTTTTATTTGAAATTGTTTTGCAAAATTGTTATATTTCTGTATGAATGTATTTTTTATTGGAATAATAAGAAATTCTTATCTGACTTTGGCTTGCTTCCTTTGTCTCATTTGTTGATTCTCCTCAGTTATGCTTCATTATTGTGAAAGCTTTTTCTTTATTATTTTGCCCGTGGGAGGTTTGCAGCTTACTGAGGATGAATGGCTGCATTTCAGCTGCACCCTGCCCTCTAGTAATGTGGACAAAATTAGATTAGGCTCGGGATGTGAGCGTCACAGGCCCATATCTACAAATTTGAATTTGTCACTAAAACAATAAGTGAGAAACATGATTTTTTTTTTTTTCCTCAGCACTGTGTGAAACAGCTGTACCTGCTGCTGCCAGAAGCTCTAAATGGCCTCACCGCTTCCCGTCTTGTAAATACCAGCATTAAAATATCTCCCTCGAATGAGCAAATTATATCTTTGTGCAAACTGGTTGCTAAAGACAGAAACCTGACGCACCTCGCTCCCAGTGGCAAACATTCACATCCAGCTTTTTTATTCCTTCAGAAAAGAAAAGTTTCTCACTGCAGTGGTTTCAAATCTAAGAGCGACTGACTGCTCACTCCTCAGAGCTAGCTAGCTCTCATCAAAGCAGTATAAATAATTTATCTTCATCTCTTACAGCCCATGGCATTTAATTAGAGAGCCGCTTTTATACATTTGTTAGATAATTACCCTACTTGACACAGATAATGATACAAAACAGCAGTGGATAAACCAAAGAGTCTGTTTTAACTCACAAACTAACAAGAAAATAAGAATAATATTAATATTTAAAAAAAAATCAGCACCCTTCTTTTCTCCTCTGCTCTTGGTGATGACCTAGAATGGGCAGGCAACTTATTAGCTCCTCTGATTTCCAGTAAAAGCTCTGTGGTTTATAAATGAAGCTTTGCCTGCAGTTGGTAATTAAGCTCGCTTTGGAGAACCTCCCAGCCTTGGAGTGGCAAAGCGTGTTGTTTTTGCCTGAAATGCTGCAGCTCCTTGATCTCTCAGAACTACTGCCCCGCTCGATTCCTCGACTTCAAATCTACCTATGATGCATTATGCATGGCTGAGCAGCAAGGCAGCCAGCAGAGCCGCGTTCACGTTCTAAGCTGCTCACTTGACCTGCACATAAGAAAGTCCCGAAGGTTCTGGTTCCTGTTTCCAACCTCTTGAAGGAGTCAGGCACATGTTGTATTTGATTTCTATGCAGCTGACTCACATCCTCACGATTTCAGTGGAACGTCCCCCAGTGAAGGGAACCATCGCGGGTAAAGTTTCTTGTCAGTGTGGCACTAAGATCACACGAGATCCTTTGATGTATCCTGACTTAAAGCCCTCAAAAAGCTTTCCCACATTGATATTGTAACGCGGTCCAAAACCCAAAGGATTATGGGAAACAATAAATCACTTTTAGATGCCGTTCATCTTGTCTTAATGTCTCCGGGGAGCGCATAGAATCTAAGGGCTGTGTCCCTGAAAATGTAATGGTTTAAGTACATTTAAGGTCAATCAGTGAGGAGAAGTAAAGTAATACATTTACTCAAGTGCTTAGGTACAACTTAGATGTGCTTGTACTTTAGTATCCCTTCTTTATTCTCTTACTCAACTACATTTAAAGGGAAATACTGGTAACACTCTATGAAGCCTGTATCTATAATGCATTATAACACATAATGAGCACACTTACAATACATTGTATGTGGTTATGGTTGCTCCTAACTATAATTATACAGCATTATAGGTGGATTATAACACATAATAAGTATGTTTATAATGCATTATAGATGCATTATGAAGCTTTAAGTCAAGTGTTACCGAAATATTTTGCTTTTCATTACAATAGGGCTGGGTTTTGGCAAAGACTCGTACAATAAAATGTGCATCACGTTCGTGAGTCATGATACAATATATCACGAAACATCGTGATACGATGCATATTGCGATACAATGCGATATTCCACATAGTTCACTGAAAATGAAATGAACAGCTGAAATGCAAGTTGCCCTGTACAATCTGGGTAGTCTTAATAAATCACATCGCATTATATTGATAATTCAGCAGACAAACTAAGTCAAAACAATGTAATTCAAAATTTACTTTCCAGTTTATTTGAACAATATTGGCAAATTACCGAACACACAAATGTCAAGTCAAGTTTAACTTTATTATCCTCAATGAGGAAATTCATGTGGTCATTGCACATCTCACGTCCAATAAATATACATAAAAATAGGTACACATACAAGCATAAAAGAGATACATACAAACAGACATACATGTCTCACTTCTTAAAGATATAATCTAAAATCAGTTCAGTTCAACATTATTTGCCATTGAGCAGTCGGATTGCTGTTGGCACAAATGATTTGCCATATCTCACAGTTCTGATTTTCCGCTGCAGGATTCTGCCCCCTGGCCTACCGCTTCTCAGAAACCTTAGGTGGAGAGGATGAGTGTGGTCACTCAGGATCTGGTTAGCCTTCTCTAAGATCAGCTCCTTATACAGTTGGGCTGCCGATACCTGATCGATCCCAATGATGGAATGTAGCTGCCATAACATCAGAATGACACTTGAAGCTTAACTGGACAAATTGAAATTAAAAAGACGAAAAATAAAAAGCGAAAGTGTTCACTTGTGTGCCTGAACTTTAGAGGTTTTGGCAAGGACTTCACAGTACGATACACGGGTCACAACACGATGCAGCACATCACGAAAACAAATAAAATATATCGCCTTGTTGACTTTTTAGCACAGCCCTACATTAAACTACATTAATTGAACATCTAGTTATTTTCCAGATTTTTTTGGAAAACAAAAACATGTAGTTATCTCATAAAATTCTTTGCATTGTTTTAAAGGTCTTCAAACCCTAATATACCAGAGTTTCACCTAACTTACTGTTTGGAACCAAAACAGGTCAAATTATCCATTACCCATTATGTCATTGTGGCCCCTTGGGTGGGACCCGGCCCTTAGGTTGGGAGCCACTTGACTAAACTACTGAACTGCATAACTTGTAAAAACTGCCAGTGACTTATGCACTGATGTATCCATATTGATCAAATAGTGTTATATAACAACATACTAACAAGTGGCAGTTTTTTTTTGTTGTCAGAAGTGCTTTTAGCTTTGATACTTGTTTTAAAGTATTTACATTCAGTGGTTACCTGTGTGTAGTAGGTTTATTTTTTGGTAGTGGAGAGAGCAGCCATTTTACATGGTGAACTCAGACTGGCTTCCAAAACAGAGGGGGGGTTCATAAGGAAATACGCATGCAAAGATTTATTTTGATTTCACGTTTGCTTTAGATGAACCTGATACATTAGCTGAGAGCCGCTGGACTAAACTACACAATTGCGTACAAAGTACTTAAAACTAGCTTTTTTTCCCTGAATGCAGGAGACTCTTTACTCATAAAAAGGTTTTAAATCGAGGTATTGCTGTGCTCGGTTAAGTAAAAGCCCTGACCACTTTTTCCATTGCTGACAGCAAGAATGAATTAACTGCCAGGCAGCTGCCCCAGACTCCAAAGGGCTCCAAAGGCTGGTGGTAATTTGATTAAATGCAAATTTATCAGGGAAATGCACCATCTGATATCAGCAGTGGTGATAGAGGCTGTACGAGATCCCATACTTGTTTGGCACTCATCTCGACACGGCATTACCATTATTCTTTACACGTATTGAGAAATAATTCAAGTATTGTCAGCGCATTTTAAGGGCGTATCTATTCTCTTGTGATATACTGAGTTGGTCACACTGAGGAAGAATGGGCATGTTATTCACAGTCATTTCAAAGCTTTCCTGTGTCCACGACAGTTGTATCAGTGAATCTCAATGAATGTGACTATCTCTCACTACATAATTGCAAAGGGATTACTATTTTATCATTTTCTTTCAAGCAGAAGGCCTTCCAATTGTGGATAGTAAAATAAATCATTACCCAAAATTGCTGTGAAATAACAGACGTGCGGCAGGAGTGAGAGATTGCCTCGTCTGAGTCTCGCACACACGTGCTCGCGTGCACACACACACACAGACGCAGGAAAATGGACTATGATGGAGGCACACAGTGAGTTAAATGAGGGGAAATAATAAGGAAAGAGGAGGTTATCAAGCTCTGAGCCTGGTTCATTCAGCCAGCCAGACTGCAAGTCATCACATATGCAGACTTTACTCTGAAAGCTCCAGCGTCAGGGCTTTCTCTCCCCCTCTCTGTCTGTTAATGGAGTCTATTAGGACTTGGCTTGTAGGGGGAATAGGACTGAAATCAGAGGGCACTGACCCTCCTTTATGCTCCTGGCTTGGCAGCACCACAACCGCATTCGCCACCAATGTGCCATAATCATTATCATCATCGCCATCCCCATCATCTTCATTGATGTTATCTGCCTCTCTTACCTATTCCAGTTTCCATTCTCACTGTAGCCATTATCATCCAAACCTTTAGTATTATCAGCACTATTGTAATCCAGCTTGCCTAATATTATTCCTCCTCCTCGGATTCCCCCGTAAATAATGCATATTTTCTTAAATGAAGCTCCGTAGTAAATTAGATTCTACACCTAATTACCATGTTGCAATTAGCAGAAGAAATGAGGGAGGATCTACGAACCTTGCCCACAACAAAACGAGCCAGATTAGATTGCTGTTTATTTCTGCTTTGTTTTGTTTTTGTGTGAAAGCTCCAGAAATATGCATTAAGATCTGCAGCTCTGTTTGTCTGCCCATGTAGATTAATTTCTCACTGAAACTGTTAATTCAGTTCTTTTGAAAATTGAGCTGCAATCCTCAGAGCGTGCCCAACAAGCCCTGGAAGAAGCAGCAGCTCCGGGAGAGATTTGTGGATGACACATCGTAGCAGCCAGCGGGGGGTAACCAGGAAACCTCCGCCGGCTGATGTCACTGAGCATGCAGAGCTCACACTGAACCAGCGAACATGTCTGAGTGCTTTGCAAAGTGGCAAGGGTGACTTCATAAGTACAAATTCCCAGTGAAAGGATTAGTTTGACTCATAAGAATGTTTTCGGAAGCAGGTCTGCTCTGTCACTCAGTGCGTTTTCATGCACAGTTAAGGCCAGATACAGTTCGAGCTCGATATGCCCCGTTCAGCTGGTTGCTGTTGGACCTTCTTCCAGTTGACCCGACAAGCTACACACAAATTAGCCAGCAGCTAGCAGATGTCAAACAGTGAAAATACGGACAACTTTACAAGTTAAGTGAGGGAAAGTCTACTTTGGTGACATTTCCTTAATAAATTAGTAGCAGTGCACAGATAGTGACGCCTTTTTTTGTCAGTTAGCAGGGGTTGGTCGTCCCAGAGAGTCGGTGCAGCGAACGCCACAGGTTCACTCTTAGTTAGGTTAGGTAGGTAGTTTTCATTTCCTGTGAGTTTAAAATGGGTCAAGCATAAGTACAGTTCCAAAAAAATAAGTGAGGTCATTGTTCTGAAGAGGGGAAACAGGCAATCTGACGTCATACGGCTGGCACTGTTTGGTTTCGACATGAACTCTGAGAGATGTCGAAACAACAGGGGGCACGGTCGTCCTACCACCTCAGGTGCGACGACCAAACCTCTGTAAATCAGCTGACAGGACAGGTCACAGGTCACAGCAATACCACGTGACCCTCCTGAGGTCCAAAAGCACGCCTGCCATTACAGCTTATCGCCAAACATGCCCTTAGAAACAATGTAACATGAATCTTTGAGATTAACACTTTAAGTTAACTCATTATATTTGTCATACTAAATAACTAATCATTGAACACAAGGTAAAATATTCTCCCAAACAGACTATTTCATTACTGCCCTTTAAAAACCATGTATCTCTAAAACATACATGTATCATGATTTAATAAATTAACCCTGTTCTTATCTTTTAAAAACTGCATTTTCTCCAGTGGGTTTGTAAATGGGTTTATTTAGTTAAGGAAGTACAATTTTCTCTTATAAGACAACACTTCATTTTATCTTAAAATTTTGAGATACAAGGTTTTCACTCTACACTGTACACTCCGACTTAACAGCATGTGGTGCGTCTGGGTGTTGTGGCCCAGTTAGTTTCCCTTCTGTGTTTTACATGAGAGTAAACTCTTGATATGTGTTCAGTTCATGTTCAGACAGAAACAACAAAGCATTTTAATCAGAACACCGCACTGATGCATCGAACAAGCAGACTTATAATTCTGGCACAAAAGCTGATCGTGGCTCATCTTTTCCAAACAAACGCATCTGGTGAAGCTCTGGCCAATCGAATACATGCAGGAAAACATTTGTGGTAGATTATTCTGTGATTTTAAACACAGAAATTTGAGAAATATTACTGAATTATCATAAGATCATATAACGTAGATCATATATTAAGAAAGTGAACTATGACACAGCCCTAATGGAGACATTCTGATAAGGGTAAAGGTACATTATTGGTCACAAATCCAGCATAAAGTAAAATTCAGTCTCAGCATTGAACCCGTTCCTGAGGAGCAGCGGGCAGACACAGCCCGGCACTCGGGGACCAACAACAGATTTTTTTTACCCCGATTTATGCGTCTCTGTAGGCTGCATGAGGAGCTTACGCCGTGAGCTACACAAGTAGCCTACACCATTGAGAGCATTTACATCTAAAAAACAAACTTCAGCATGTTACATATTTTTCTTAATACATATGATAGTAATAATAACATTTTTTTTTCTTACATTTTCCCCCATCTCCATCCAAATCTACTTGAGCACCCCTTCCAGTCTTCCCTCTGAAAATCATCATCTTATAAAATTTTTGTGGCAACTGTATAAGCAACATTGGGCGATTCGAGAGTTTGCTTCAATCTGGCAATCTTTATAGTTTAAGGCTTCTGCGGTCATCTCACGTCAACCTGGTCCAAGTTGGCGGCATGAGCACGAAATGTGTAGAGCAGAAGAAGGCGGAAACAGGAGTCTACTAAGCAGACTAATCACAAAGATCCACTTCGCTGCAACGTGCAGCTACATTTCTGGGAGGTGCACATCAAGCTAGCGTAGGCTACAGAGAGGTACGGCTTAGATCGAACACAGAAGAGTAAATCAGGTTTTAGCCAGTATCTCTGTCAAGGGTCCTGACTGGAGACAGACCTGACGTGGATGTTTTTTGATAGAGGGGAAGCCAGAGCACACCCACGTGAACATGGGGAGAACATGCTAATTTCACACAGAAAGGCCCCTGCCCCAGCTGGGACTCGACCCCATAAATTTTTGCTACCAAGCGCTAACTACTGCCAACCACTGATCCACTGCACCACTGTGGTTGGATTGATCACTTTAAATCAATTAATACATAAAAGAAAACTGAGACACATCCAGCTGCAAAATAAGCAGGTGCTTTGATGATAATTGTTCACAGCGTGTGGGTACATAGTATGTACCAGTTGCACTCGTGCGAGTGCTGTAATGGAGAGACTGGGCGGCAGAGGAGTCTCTGGGTTCACGCACAGTCCTCAGAAGATGTAACTCCAAAGCTCAAGGTAAATGAGTCCATTTGAATACAAATCCAGGTCAAACTGGGTCACAATCATAATTGTCTCTGTAATTAGATTCACTCTCTGAGTCTCTGGCTTGTGTCAGTGCGGCAGACAGCGGCGTGTACTCAGGAGAATGGACCAAAATACACTGTTAGCCTGTGGAGCCGGAGGTCGAACGGTCAAGAAGAGGTGAGGACATGCGAGTGCACATTCCCATATAATGGTCTCTGGTGTAATGATGTTTTTGTCCCTGCCCTTTCCCACTCTCATTAAAGCATTCTTGGTGGGTCACAGTGCTTCCAGAAGTCTAGATGCAATGCTTTGCCGGTTCATGTACACTAATGATCCCAGTCGTTATGCCACCGTCATGGCATTGGCGGTCATTCTAAACAACGTGTTGCTATGTTGCTTCATGCAAGCGGCAGCGCGTTGACTAAAATAACTGTGTTGTCACTTCCTGCCTCAGAAAGACTCAGGGATTTTTAAACCATGGAGCCAATCTAAAATCTAAAGTGTAGGGATTTCATTTAAAACATCCAAGTAAGATTTCAAGCTTCCTGAAAGGTAGTATGATTTTTAATTTCTAGTGCTCTTGTATGAGTAGTGAGAAGAGACACTTATTAGTTGAAGTCAAGGCCTGAGATGCTTTGAAAAGTCCTCTTCTCTCTTCTACAGGTTAACAGCGTGCATTTGCATTAATCACCATGACAACTGCCTCCTCACTGCGTGTTATGCCTGGCAGAGAGAAGAAAGCCAGCAGCAGAGAGATAGCGATAGCCTCGTGACAAGATGTGTTTTAATTTCACACTGTGCAAATATTTTCTCCTCAGACTTGCCATGATGCATCCTGCTTCGCTCACATCACAATTACAGAAGGAGAACATGAGGTCACAGCGTACAAGTTCTGTTATTTTTTGCCTTTAAGGCCACACCTTCATCCTTTTCATTACCTACGTCCACCTCATCTGTGTCTTAGAAACCCAGTTTTTTCGTCCATTTAAAAGGTTATCATGTGCGGGGTTGCAGAAAGCTGTAACACGAAGCAACAAACAGGAAACAGTTTTCTATCTATTACAGGGGGGCATCTATTCAAACATATTCAGTTTAAAGTTTAAAATTCTCATCTTTATGTTGACCTGGCATTCCACTACTTTGGTCCTCAACAACTACACAATAAATTGCTGTGAGACAGCCAGAGGGTTAATCCCAACAACCAAGAGATCTCCTGACTTGCTTTTGACTTCTCTTCTAGTGCTAAGAAAATAACAAAATTTTTCCGATATTTTGGTTTATTAAACCAAATTACATTCCTGTGAACCTCAACTGTGCTTTATTTTAATGCTGATTAGCCAGTGTTAGCATAAAAGAGCACTAAACAAAGATGTTTAATGTAGCAAAAAATTAATAAGATGTATTACTGAAAGAGTTTATCACTAAAGCAGTGGTTGGCCCTCATGAAGAGGGTCTCAAACCATTTATCAGACAACCTGTAAGTGCAGGCCATCACGTATGCAGACTTTACTGAAGAGCCTCTCCACAGCCGCACTAGACTTTGTTGAATTTCATAAATCTCATCTTTATTGAAGGTAAATGCTTCAGGATCTTCATCTCTGACTCTGATTTCAAAAGTCTGAGTTGAGGGAATCTGTGTCCTCCTCAAGGAAAGAGAAGAAGTCATTAGCTGTGTATGAAACCTTTCACTCACTCACTCACTATTCCCTTTGTAGTGTTTCTTGTAAAGTTAACTATATATTGAATGACCGATTGAGGTTTTCAGACACTATACTGAAATTTTCTGAACATCATTGCGTCAGTAGATGCAGTGAATATTCGTGTGACGCCAGCGGGCGCTCCCAGCATCGGATAAACAAACCGAGCACTCAAGAGGACAGCATGAAAATGTAAGTTGTGTTGATGTTGCATGTTCACTTTTTCAATGTTAAATCCCAAAGATATTGTCGAAATTCCAATGATGTAGATATTTGGTGAAATATGTGTCCTGATCATAAGCCCACAATAAATTTAGTTCACAAACTCATGAGCTAATTCTAGTTTACTCACGAGCTACAGTCTAATTTAGCTGCCAGTGACCAAAAACTGTTAATTCCTCTCAATGTTTTGCTGTTTTTGGTAAACTTTTTGCTTCTGGGCACAGACAGAGGTGAAGGCAAACTCGCCTCAGGCGTCTAAAAGGATGTCTTTGGCTAATTCGCAAACTAACTTCTGTTAGCTAACATGCTAAGTAACATAAGCAAACCCTCATAGTTTTCTACCTACTTTGTCTTTTCCTTCAGATATACACGACCACATTGCATTGTGGTATACGGGAGTGAAATGGGTACATAATGTGTTCACTTAAATATGCTGTGCATTATGGGTATTTTGTAGTGCACTATTTCTGTGATAGAGAATGGTTTCAAACACAGCTATGCTCACTGCTGCTGGAGGCGGGTCTTCTGTTTCAGCCACTCAGAAGTCAGCAGCATCTCCTGAGCTTCTTTCCTCTTTAAACTTTGGCGATGTGAAACGCATGTAAACAAATTATCATTTGATTAGTCGCTGTCATGTATTACCACATCAGGAACAGTACTGTTTTACATTACTGGGTAACAGACCATTTTAATTTAATTGAAGTTATGTGTGACATTATAATCTGTTAATCCCAGCACTGCTTGACACATGTCCCAGTCTCAACTGGTAACTTTATAATCAGAAATACTTCTAGTGGCTTGCTTGCAGCTAAAGCGTGGTACACACAACAAGATAACTGGGTCAATTTTGGGTCCGATTTTCCCCTTCTGACCAAGTCAGCACAGGCCCAATTATCTGATGGTTCTAAAGATTATCATGCCAGATTTTCCTGTGGCGTGAGGTGTGCTAAGAGTGATTTCGCCCTCCCTATCTGCTCGGAAGACGATCGGAGCCGCCCAATTTGAAATCGTACATATTAAACATGTTTAATATTTACGATCAGAAATCCTGTTGTGTGAGGGGAACACTGAGGACAGCCGAGCGCACACACTGTGTATTGTCATGTGGAATGGAACGATAGCCAATCAGGAAGCAAGCTGACTGAAGACGGAAGCACGACAAACAATCACTCACCTTCAGCTCATACATGTACAGTCTGTGTTCATGCCGTCGCCACAACTTTCTCCATGTTTTTTTTTTGTATTTACATGAATTTTCAGTTAAAAGGAGACCAAAAACCATCATCAGCAACTCTGCCTGTCAACCATGTTTGTTTACTCTAAAGTCGCGTTTGACCGTGCAGGATTTTGAGTTTGTGAGTCATACGTTTTTGGTGACATAATCTGTTGGTGTGTGGTGTGTGTGCTGTGTTAGTCGCCTCGTTAAACACCACACAGGACAAGAACAAAGCTGTTAAATCTGCCACTAGTTGTCGTCATGTGTGGGGTCTCTCACATTTTTAAAGTCGGTCAAGATTTAAGAAATCTGTTCGTGTGAGCCGGTCTTTCGTAGACACAAGTGCCTCCCAACACTCCCCGCAACAAGCCAACACATCCTGCGCTGGTCCGTCCTCTGAATGCAAACAGAAATATTTTAAAACAGCAAACAAGAGGATAAGACATCATTACTCAAAGACACATCCAAATCTTGAAATTATCATTTGCTGCACAAGAATTAACTTTGTAAAATCATTGTGCAGGCCAACTTCTCATCACACGTATGCAAATGTGGCCATGTTAAGTCAATCATCTGGTTTTATGTGTTTGATATTTACATTTCCCTTCATCATCTCTCATTAAAACCTGAGGCTACAAACCAACACTCAGGCAGAATATTAATCCTCCCCTCTCTACCTCCATCTCAGGAATTAATTTTGCAATGCACACCAGTTTTCTTTGGACTAGACCCTAATTAATTTTTGGTCACACTAATTAATTATTGACTGAAAAATGAAGAGCATGTAGGAAATACTATAGCAAGTGACAAAGAAGAGTGGAGATTAAAAAAAAAAAAAGAAAAGTTGCTGCTGGTGTTGGAGGTGGCGAGTTGATCTACATGCAAAAACAGTGTGACAGTACATAGAGTGAATGTGGCGAAAATAAGCCGAAAAGTGTTTTTTTTGCATCTTAAAAGTCTAAACTCTCAGCTTGTAATATAAATTGAGACTCGTCTGTGCATGTTTATTATGACTTTTAAATATCACATCGCACTGTAGCATAAGTACAAATTAAGCCTGTGTTAGCACTTCATTTTTCAGCAGATGCTGTCACCAGTTCGCTGCTCTCTGGGTTCTAAATATGCAAATGGTCCTCACAGCCATATTGTTAAAAAAAGAAAAAAAGAAAGAAAGATGAATTATAGAATCAGAGAACAGGGAGAGAGGGCATGCACTTTCTATTTTCGGCTGACATGTTATCGAGCATTTTTCAAAGATTAATTGTAGCTCCCAGTGGAAAAAGACATCTGTCCTCCAATTATGAAGCGATTGTTTTGTTTTGCCAGCTTATTCTCTGGGTCAAGAGGTCTTGTAGTAAAATATAAATGACTCGGGCCGCGCACGGCCTCGCTTGCATGCTGATGCATAATGTTTCTGAGACGACACTAAGGAATGTTAAAAGGTTTCATAACCCTGGACTGACATTGAGGCTAATGGTAGCAATTCTCTGGGAAGCGAGTAGCCTTTAAATGCTACAGTCAGCTCGGAAAAAAGCCGATACAGAGCAAACATGACGCTGTGGTCGTGTAGGATCCTCACATCTCCACTTTTAGCGATTTTCATACTTTTATGTTTCATCATAAGGCTGAAACCAAAGCTGTTTATCCTTACTCCTTGACATTTTGAAGATAGGAGGCTTTAAAACCGCAACGATAAGCTATTTTTGCAGATGGAATTTGTTTTCTTTTTAGAAGGGTAAGCATTAAAAGCCACATGTGCAGATCTTCTTTTTTTCCCTTTTATTCTAATGGAAAATTCTTTGATTTACATGTGTATGCTTCCTTTCATGCTGTACATGGTAATAAAAGCAAATTTAACTTCCTCAGATAGGAAGCAGCTCCAAAACCGCAGTGGTTTTCCAGCTTAATGTGTCTGACTGTTGGTAAAAGAATGCAACCAGGAGGCAGCGAGGCCGACTGACTGCACCATGTCACGTCCAATCACTGCAGCAGACAGGCAACAGGTTAGTTTGCATTTTAATTATGAGAAGGTCAGGCCAGGGTTTGTTCGCCAGCATTGTGCTTCATGTGATTAAACATGCACCGGACGCATAATTTATAGAGCACTGAGGACGCTTTGACCCCATCCAAATTTTACAATCTTCCACAAGCCTTTGTTGATGCAACATAAATAATGCCAGTAATTTATGGCAGAAAGATGAAGGCTGCCGTTGGGGAAAAAGAAATAAATCAATGATTTATATTAGGGCAATTTCATTAACTCTGTTTCTTCAAGTTCAAGGCTTCTTTCCTTTTACTTTTTGCGTTTTTAGCGAGTGTGCTCGCCAAAAGAAACAGGAAATGTCAGTGGCCAGAGAGCACAACCCTCACAGTAAACCTGCGGTTGCCAGTTCTTGTGATGCTGCTAGTTTTTGACACCCAGCAGATTTCTGTGTGGTTCTCATTATGTATTCCCACTAAGCTATTTTGAGGGCCAGTACAGACAAATACCCGTACATGAGGTGAAAAAGTGCATAGCTGACACGGATTACATTCTGTAGCTTCAAAAGTTCAAAAGGATCAGTTCTCTCTGGGTGCCAACCAGCCCCCGCCCATGGCAAAAAGTTGCCCCTTTATTCCCAATTTATTTCCCATGGAATACTGCTCCAATTCACATCCACCCCTTCCCCTTCTATAAAAGTGTACAGATGCCATTCACTGTGCCTCAGAACAGTGGCCTGGCCCTGCTCCATAAGATCTAGTTCTCAGACTTTAGCCTTTTCCCATTTGCATACTGTAACACAGCAGGGGAGGGAGGGCTAACTTTCTCACATGGGAGGCCAAAGACTGTGACATAATTGTTTGGCACATTATTAACACTCGGTGGCTGTGAATGCGGCCTCCCATGCTTGGCTGGAGAATACACTCCGGCAGAAACTGGACGTTTTGTCATTTGTGCAGAAGGGAGGGGTCACTATCAAAATAATGCATTCCCACCCGCCCACTAGGAAATGCTTGCCCACCCGTGTCCTACTGATGTCGACACTGGGCAAAACAAAAAGAGCAATAACCTGCTGTAGCCTCGGGGTTGCCCCACTCTAGGGGTGGGGGCGCAATCATGTCATTTTAGGCAGAAGCACTTTCAATGACAATAATCCACTGTCATCATGCCGGTAATGGTGTTTTTCAATATTGCTCTCCAGGTCCACTTACAATCCAAAACCATGAGCATCCTTTAGTGGTTTTGAACAGACACCAGACTAGACAAACAGTAGAGGTGACGACATCCCTCCCCTCCTGCTCCTCTGCTGATATTACTCTTGGCCTTTAAGAGCCCCTGGAAAATTCCCCTATGATGAGCTGGAGGCGTCTGCTCGGTGGAAAGGTGATTTCCATAAACCAGGTCACTGTGGTGGTTGTGGTTAGGACTATGATCACTCATATCCACTTCAGCAGGAGGGGATACCATTGTTTTGCCCCTCTGCCAAGCTCCTGTTGCCTCCCTTAGATGGGTAAATGCTTTTGCTTCAGCAAACATGGAGGTTTTGCTCCAGCTGGAGGTAAAGATAAGAGGGAAGGAGGCTGGAATGACTGGAAAAATGTGCTTCTGTTTCAGTTTGTTCCACATGACATTTGACCAAAAATTCCCATCTGTAATGTTATAATACACCCTGAACTGTTTCATAAGTTTTCTAACAAATGAATCGAGCTCTTTGCTGACATGTAAAATATAGTCAACAGTACAAAAGTCTGAATGGACTTTATTAATGCTTATTTTGAACTAGAATCCATGAGAAATGTCTGTAGAAATATAAGATGATGGAGAAAATTATTTGTCTGTTCTGTCTTCTGTCCTTGAGTTTGATTTGACGTAAAATGAAAGTGAAAGAATGACTCATGGCTTAAAGAGGCACGACAGAAAACAGCATTTCATGTTTTCTTTCTCTTTCTGTTGCTGCTGACTCTGGTTTTGAACTGGGAGGTGAGGGTGTCGTTACTTTGAGTTCCAGTTGAAATCCAGGATTATTTTCATTATAGGTTCATCTGCCAATTACTGTTTTATTAACTGATTAATTAGTTGATCTTCAGATGACAGAAAAGAGTAAAAAAAAACAACTTTTCACATCACAGTTTCCCATGTGACATGTTGACATGTTTTATTTTGTCCAACCGACAACATGCAGACTCAGTTTGCTATCACGTGGAAAAGAGAAATCAGCAAACCCACAACGAACTAGTATTGTAACCAAGAACACGCTAACCGAGACCAAGACTTGACCGAGACTGAGACAGGACCAAGACCTTAAACATTTTTCTCTCTGATTTCAAGGTGGCGATACAAGTTTGTTTCCCCCAGAACCTGCACTGTGCCGAGTGTTTTCTCTTGTACGCTGTTTTGCTTAAAAATTCTCCATAAATTAAGGTAGCCAAACTAAGACGAATGAAAAAATCAAACGACATGTAACTTATGTTATTGGCTGCATTTGAGGAAGAAAGTTTTAAATTCAAGCACAGCCGTTAAATTAACAATTAAATCTGTTGTTGTCTTGATTGGTCTTTATTAAAAAATCCCAAGTCTGCCATGTCCGAGACCAAGACCAGCCGCGAGTACTACAACACTTCAGTGAAGCATCTTAAAGTAGTAAGAGTGTCTGTACTTTTGCTGAAGAAAATAAAAGCATTTACAAGTAATTATTTGTTTATTTTTTTTGGCAGATTGTTTTTCTGTTTCAACTAATTAATGACTCGCTTCTGGCCAAGAAATAATGCGGTTTAGCTCCTGAAATACTTCACTTCTTGGGGTTTTGTTGTCTAGAGAAAACAAACAAAAATATCATATGTTATTTGTGAGCTTTAAAAAAGGTTGTAGGGGGATTTTTGTTACTTTGGAGGGCAGCAGGCCAGCTCTATCCAGTCTTTATGCTAAGCTAAGCTAACATCAGCTGGCTCCAGATCCGTATTTACTGTGAAAAAGCTGCAATCAAAAATATCAGAGACTGTTTTGTTATGTGCAAACTGAGCACTGCACAGTAATCCGCCTGAAGCAGGTACAAGTGACAACTTACATAAGTAAATGTTCCAGGTTTCATTGCTTGATCACTATCAGCACCCGAGTTACTGTGCATACGTTTCGGTATTTCTGGTATGCGCGGCACCGTGTCTGAGTCTGTCTGAGTCACAGGAATGTACAGTGTGAATTCAGATCAGACTATTAATGCCAGGTACTCTGCTCTGAGGCATCTAAAGGTGAACAGTCGCACAACGACCTGAACTGTGGTGAGTCGGCAGCGAGGCTCTCCATCAGGACGGACAGCACAGTCGCTCAGAGCTGATTGGAAATGTTCGGCTCAAATGATGAAACTTGGAACATTAACTTATGAAACTTACTGCCACATCACTCTCCACTGCTCCATGTGTACACAACAGGATCGGTCTCTGAAATGTCTGATGGCGGTTTGCATCGGAGCATCATAAAGTTACTGAGTAGAACTTGTGTGCCATTGAACACTTACATACTGTACGTGCTTTTTGCTTGTTAAATTTTAACTCAAATGTGCTTTTTTTTGTATTTCCTTTAAAGATCCCTGCTGTCAAAAGATAGATTCCACAAATCTGCTGGAGACTGCACTTTTGATATGAATTTTAAAAAGGGAAGAATTCGGCTTTTTTCAGTTCATCAACAGAATGGTGATGCACACGCAAGGACAGACAAACACGCTCGCACATACACACACAAAGACCCAGTATCAGTGCTCCAAGACACACTGAAGCTATTTATTTACTGTTTGTTTTCAAGTCATGGTTGAATCACAGAACAAGAAACAAGTTTGTATTTTAATTAGTTTACCACTGTTGCATATACAAATCATAATTCTGCCAACACCCCACAGTTATGGATCCCAATAAATGAAATGTACATTTTGAAAATTGAGCAGGCACGCTTCCAGAATAAAGGCCTAGTTAATCATACGCAGACAGTTATTCATTGATTCTCCGCATCAAGTCGACTTCTGATACCGCACTTCCTTCTCATTTCCCCGCCAGCTATTCATTCCTTTTATTTGCATGACAGACTTCGTGCAAGAACTGTCCTTTTTTTCCTGACATTGTTTGGTTTTGTCGGTACGTATCCTGTTGTTTTGTTTTGAGGGTGTAAAGGTCTTTGGGAGACTGAGACAGCCGTATCAACCCTGTTTAGCATAAAGCTTGTGGCTGGCCCCGTCCGTGGCCTAATGAAAAGTAGAAGATAGGCTATGCTTGTCATGCTTGGCTAGTCCTGTGATCGGCAGACTGTGGACAGTTACTCCGCTTGCATGCCAATTAATCTCACCCTCTGAATTTCCCACCGTCCCTGTTTTATTCGCTGCATAATGGAGAAAGTCGGAGGCTTGCTTTGCAACAAATGGAAAACACAACAATGCATGTAGGATTTACGTGCATGGCACAGACTTTATCTGGACATTTTATAGTTTCACACAGATTGATTTTGCTGAATTCACTTTGCATGCTTGCTCCAGATATGGACTTTAGAGTCTAATGGTTTTATTTAGCTGCAGATAAAATAAGGCAGAAGGAGTCCCAGTTGTGGAGGATTACAGCTTTCCACAGACTGTTAGATGCCTCTCAGGATCATATTTTCCACCTTTTGATATGGTGCATTGGTTAAAGGGCACTTTCAGCCATATTAGCATGCTGCTCAGGCAGCCACTGAACATTATTATTCTCTTTTATTTATATGTCAAAGCAGTGGGAGGAACCTGGATCCCAGCTCGGGCTCAAACGCTCCTGGCTCTGTCTCAACAGACAGGCTGAGTGTCTTTAAATGGCCAGTCGTTGCCATCGGAGAGCAGATAAAGATGGATTTCAGATGAAGATTCATCGGGTGAAAACAGACCTGAGCTTGCTGTTTCTCCCCCTCATCACTCATCACACATCATCTGCTACATGCTTACACAGAAATAAATAACAGACACAAAATAAAAAAATAAAAAAATCAGAAAAGTACTCATACAGCTATTTTACAAATCAACAAAGAGCTGACAAAAAAAGCCCATTCATCATTAATAATAGACGTGTTGGCTAAGCTCACAAGGCAACAGGAATCCAGGTTACAATTTATGGGATAAATATTTCATTGCTAACATCTGTCTGTATATTCTGTGTTATGTGCTATTTCTCATTTATTA
>JAQLOL010000013.1:17513635-17524702 GCA_029783665.1 Naso thynnoides
TTTTTTTTTTTTTTTTTTTTTTTTTTTTTTTCCCTTTCTGTGGTTGGGGGGCGGTGAATGAAGGACAGTTTGTTAAACTTTCATAAGGACTTAAGCAAGAGACAAAAGTTGAGTTCCTGTTTCTTGCGAATTATTCCGTGTGGATTTATTTACTTTCTCAACGTGGGCACGTGAAAACGCTGTTTCCATGTTGCTTTGTCATGTCAAAGAGTGAGAAACCAAGCTGTAAGTAACTTTTTATCAGTGTCCTAGCTGTGTTTATTTCACGTCAGTCATGGGGGTTGTGAGTACAGAGAAGTGCAGAGGTGTGCATGTAGGAGGGAAAGGGGGAGGAGGAACCGACGTAGACCAACTTGAGAGAATGCAGAAAATAGAGAGAAGAGCGAGGGTGCAAGTCACAGTTTTATGAAGAAATACGGACTTTACTGCTCAGTTAGTTGTGTCTGGCTGCTCTATATGAGTCTAAAAACAAAACCAAAGATCAGAAAATGAGTATAATGTGTCCTCTTTAAGAAACTTGTCACTGCCTAATGCTGGAAATGAAAGGCTGTGCCTTTCAGCCTAAGGTAACCTGGAGTTTTTTTGCAGATATGTAAGTCGTCACTCCGTCATTCATAGATTTTCGTCTCACTTCAGAGCAGATATTTCTATCATACATTGCTTACACTTTTGCAGTTCTGTTTTATAATCAGAAAGGTCATTAAATATTTAACCCTGGTGACTTTTGAGATTCAAAACATTGCTTTTATTACAGAGTAATGCACACGTCTTTAACATATGGAGAAATCCAGTCTAAGTTTAGCATCGTTTCCAGTAATACAGTCTTTTCTATTCTGGCTGCAGAGAGGTTTGAGCAGGGATTTTCTCACTCTCTTTAAACATGTGATGTCAGAGCTGGTAGCTGTGGGTAAACACGATATTGTAGCCTGCATACCAGACATCATACCTTCCTCGCACCGCTGTGCTAATTTAATCTCTGTTACTGTGGAGCTACGACATGCAGACAGACACACATGGGCATTTGTATGATGTGGTTTCATCCCATTTTATGCTAACATAGATCTCCTTGTTTTCCATTAAATGAAACCCATTTTTATTTAGTAACATCGCAATTCATGTGTGACAGTGGTGCCACCTAATTTAATTTCTGAAATAAAATCACTGTGAGTCGTGGAACATCCACCTCAGTGTCTTTGATCTTGCGGAATCTCACATTCTTGCGGTCAGATTTTTATTTGAAAGGATAATCTGTTCCACAGGCAGAAATCGTCTCTCAGCCTCCTTTTTCAAAAGGGCAAAAGTGATCTTAAAACTTCCAGTGTTGATTGGTTTTAATGAGAGTATGACCTTTCAAAGAAACCCAACAATGAGTGGGATGCTGATTTAAACAGAATATCAAAGAAGCCCTGGGTTGCAACAGCGATCGCGGCTCACCGCAGGAAGATGAGGAACTCATTATTCTGTGATTCTGCGACTTACACAGACAGAGAGGCTGAAGCAGAGAGAAGCGGGGAGAAGAGAGAGAAAGGGGAGGGAGAGCGGAGAAAACAAGTGTGAACGAAAGATTTTAAATGATCAAAATTCTAGTCACAAAACATTAGAGCTTAGGCCATGTCTTTTACTTGGAGCAGACAAGGCTCTGCAACTCTGCCAGCTGCCAAGCATGTTGCATCATGAAAACACACTAAAGCCTCAGAGGGAAGTGTTGAACAGCAGGAGGGATCTGAGCAGCATCAAACCTTCGTCCTACTGCTCAGTACAGTGTCCTGATTTTTCCTGCAATTCGCTGCGCACATACAGTTTGTGGCACTGCGGGTTCAATCTCAAAGATCCCGGGCAGTAACGAGCTATACAGGTGATCATGAATGATAAAAATGCAGCAAAATATCGCGTGTTACTGCGATCCTGGTGTGCATCAGTGCACACAGCTCAGCTCGAAGAAGGAATGCAAATGGCATTTTCTGCATTAATCCGAGACACAGTGATTGAATTGCAAATGCACTAAAGTAACTGTTTTTAAATTCATTTAACGGCTTTGAATAGTAATCATTTTTGCCTCCTCCTGCACTGCGCTGTTTAACACAAAGAGTAGATTTTACCTCTTGCAGAGCACGAACCATTGACCACATCTCTCATGTCTGAATGAGAGGAACTTAAGTGACACTACATGCAGCACTTAAATGCAAATATAAATACCCACATCTGCACTACATTTTACATACATTATATCACTGGAGCATCAAGATACAGCCATTATGCTTTTGAAGAAGAAGCATCTGATTGAGCCTGACCTGTGTTTAAGGTCCATTGAACCTGGTTTAATGCTGAATAATACAAATTCTTGACTGCTTTATATAATCTAACCAGGCAATAGTCTACAGCTGTGCAAGCTGTTTCGTCAAGTTCGTAGGTACATACTCACATTTATAATCTAAAATGTTGCCATTGATTTGTGCAGCAGGTTTAATTTTTGCCATGTTTCCCAGCCAAGTTTAGCCTGTTAACATAATAGCAACTGCTAATTAGCACTAAACACAAAGTACAGCTGAGGCTGATTGGAATGTCATTTAGTTATGAGGGTATTTATAAACCAAAGTATTGGACAAATTTGAATAAAATCATCTACTGAGCATCATATCTGCACAAGATTTCATGGCAATCCATCAAAGAGTTGTTATAGGGGCATTATTCTGGAGAAAGTGGTTGATTAAACCACTGATTGCTGCTATTCCTACAGCTCCGCCATATTACTTGCTGAAGAATTCTCTGATCCAATACAACCTAAAGACCACTGCAGACAGTTCATTTAATACACATACAAACATGCAGAACATATGATCTTGCTTATATTTGCGACATCTGTTAAATTATCCACATGACAGGACCTCATTTTACCTCCTGTAAATGTCACAGTGTGTGTGGCTTCACCAGTAAGCCCAGCATCTATATCTGTCCTACGCAGAACTGTCGCCCCACAGCAGCTATTTCAAGCAACACGGAAGTCTCTGTGTGACAAATTACATAACAGACATGAAGGGAAGCAGCTCCTCACTTACTTCTTGTGTTACTTCTAGCGGGTGGTGTATGATTCAGTAACAGTTGTTGAAAAACTGTAAGCATGGTCCTTCATGAGTCTTTGATCTTTGGTCCTCTTACTTGCGTCCTTGACGCTTGTCAGTTAATGTTTTTTGATGTGCAGGTGTATCAACTCCAAGTCGTTGAGATTGATTTTCGCTGCTTACTTCTGAGGCTACATTCACACCACAAGCACAAGTGGCCCGAATCTGTTTTCTTGCTCTTCTGTGTGTCAGATCTGATCTTTTTAAATTAGATTTGAGCCACATTTATATGTGGTCCTATATCAGATACAGATCAGATTTTTTTTTAATGGGACCTCAGTCTAAACAGATACATTGATATTTATGTGACCTCTACATCAGTTCCTCGCAGGAGAGACTGTCTTGTCGCAAGACTCTTGTAAAGAGGTGATGATGGATGTAGATAATGGAGCCCCACACATTCTGAAATTTTAGATGAAATCCTTTCCACATGGTGTGCAGACTGCCGCCAGGGGCTTCACATGGCATTTAGGATCACTCACTCACTCACTTACCCACTCAGTCACTCAGAGACGGACAGTACCACCTTCAACCACAATGTGGTTTGCAATGGCAGAGCGGAGCTGTCCGTGTTTTTGCTCGTTTACCTCACAGACAGAAGAAGAAGCAAATCAATATTATTGATTTGCCTAGAAGAAGCAAGAGAGAGCTGCAGTGCCCTATTGACTTAAGTCCAATATATGCCTTGTCACCCCGTTTCAAAAGTGTTGCTCGACAAAAATAGCAAAATTTCAATGTGTCGCACGACACTTAAGTTGCAGACATCGTCATATTTTGCCACATAATGAGACTGGATAGTGTTAACTTCGCCATTGAGATTGTTATTAGTGAACTTCCTTGTTGATATTCTATTTATGTCAAGTAACGCTAGGGGTCCACTGGCGTCAAAGCGATTTCTTGCCGGACGTGATGCGTGTCCGACAACGGACGCTGTGTGGGCGGAGCCCGGCGCTCTACAGATGCACGTCAAGAACGTAAACACTGACCAACAAAAATGATTCCCTCATTGAATTCGTATTTTGGAGGGAGAAATCATATCTCTAAATATAGATTTTTGATGCTAGACACAGCAATAATCAGCTTGTCCTCCATAGCTACTGGTATTTTTGGGAGGGAAAGTTTTAAAAACTTACGTCATGACAGACCTCCCCCAAGCTGTTGTCCATCTCGCTCCCCATTGGACAGTGACCTCGCGTCTGACGGATTCGTTTGCATAAAGTTGAGCCGCGGTCAACTTTTGGACGTGATGCAACTGCTCAATCCAACACGCAACCTACCCAGAATGCTCTGCGGGGGCATCATTAACGGTTTGACGCATCTCATAGAAAATGAACAGGCAGCCGCGTCGTGGCAGATGCAACGAACACCAGACAGAAACCCTGCTGTAAGCCTATGGTTACCAGTAAGATAAATGAACCGCTTTGCCTATTTCTTCACTCCTGTTGAGTGACACTTATCAAATATGTTGAGCAACAAAAGCATCATTTGATTTTACTGTAATATATACTATCGTTATGACTGTTAACATAGTTTATTGGGAACATTACCATGTGATAGCATTACAATATTTCATGACGTGGCTCTTTTACTGGAGAGGAAGATTAGCCTACTGATGCTTACTGCATTTTTTTTTGTGCCACGGGTCTGAATGCATTCATTCTTGCTCTGTAAAAACCCTGCTGCTCCCTCTCTCACCTCTGTACAGAAGTAGCAGCCATTGCACCACAAATAGCTTTCATTAAAAAATATGCGTCTCATTCTCTTCATCCTTGTCATCATATCCTCATAAAATCACTGGCTTCCGCTGCACATAAACAAAAAAAGAAACACTGACCTCAGCGACCTCCATGTTCACATCTGTACAGCGGCGTGCTGCAGGTGACATATTTGTTCTTGTTCTCTTGGTGAGTGGGTCAGTTTAGGACCTTGGCTGGTTCAGACTAGCATCAGATAAAAGCTACATTTAAAAAACAATGTGAATAACCAAACAAAAGATGATCTCAGGATGGGAAAAATGCTGCATAATGTATATTACCTTTCATATTGTAGTCATAGTACATTAGCATCAGGCATGTCTATAAATATAATATGTTAATTAAATCCATTTGAATTTCAATTTAGGTTTTAGGCAGGAGGAGGAAAACTTAGTTTGATATCAGGTATCGACTGAAATCAGCATTCAGCTCAGGAAGTGAGTTTGGAGATTTTACCCCGAATTCTATCATTCATCCATGGGATGGGAAAGAGAAAATATAAAGCGAGAAATGTGATGAAGTGAATGAAGCAAAAAGCAGCAGCCACTGCTGGCATTTTCCTTAACAGACACTTAAGTCCCCTCACGTCTTCTAGGATGATTTGATTCCGCACCTGGCAACTTTTACGACCTTTCTGTCTAACCAGGCGATATCCTCATAATGTTCCCCGTCTTAAGTTTTCTAGCAGCAACTTAAACTCTCCGTGTCGGCCCTGCTTCACCTGATTTGTTATATAAGATGCTTTACCTTTCACACAGGCTCAACAAAACAAACAATAAAAATGATACATTCAGCCCCACAGTTCAGGTTGATCATTTGAGAACTTAAGACTGTATTGCCTATGCAGTTAATGGTTAGAAACATTAAATGACCCAGGCATCCCTAACAAGTATATTTGCCTTTCCTGAAAGGGAAATTAGGTAAAGGAGTAAAAGTTTGCCTTGAAAAGGGACCTGATTTAACATAAACTGTGGATGCCTCAAAAAGGAAAAACCCTTTGACTTTTGGCAAGCAAAGTTTTATTTTAATCTGCGTTTATTATAAGTATAAGGTATGACCAGAATTTATGTTTAAAACCTCATTATCAAAAGCACTTAATGTTATGTTTAAGACATTCTTAAACTGTGTTGAAAAAAGTGTGCTGAAGTTCGGAGGCTAACAAACTGGCATCGGCCCGTCATGTCTCAAGCTTGATTGCCAAGTTAATTCTGTATAAAACAAGCGCAAATTCGCGATCTGTGACCGGCAGTCTACTACGGACGGCTGATGAGTTACGAAAGGGGGCAGGGCCAAAGTGCAGGGGCGGGGCAAGCCATGACAAATTAAAGTGTGTGTGCTCTGTGTGTGTGTATGTGTGTGTTCTACAAAGTTTGGCAATGTCGCATATTTTGTTTAGAAGTTTTGCACTTTTGGCTCAAACAGCTGCTCAGTTAGTCTGTGAATCCATTTAGAAGTTATGTGCCTTTCTGCAATAGAAATAGTGGGAAAAACGAGCACTCTCCAAAAATACACAAAAAAACTAGAGGTGCAAGGCCCAGGAAACAATGTAAAAGTATGAAAAGGCCAGCAACACTAAAGTGTCCATCATCAATTGATTTTTTTAATGTCTCACTGGCAGGCAACGGACCAACACACCACAGACGCGTTTAAACAAAGTCTTCCTCAGTGTGTCACACACTGAGGAAGACTTTGTGTGTGACACACTGAGGAAGACTTTGTCGAAACACGTCTGTGTTGTGTTGGTCCATTGCCTGCCAGTGAGACATTTAAAATATCAAGCTAGAGGTGCGGAGTCAAGCTCGGAAAGTGCGCTACCTACATTTTAAAACGTGGCAAAGCACAAGTTCATATTAAAATTAACATGAAATTTAAATGAATTAAATGACAAAATAAATGATGCACTTAATGACCTGAAATGTCTCTCAAGGACATCTTCTGCTATCTGATTAAAACGCCTTGTAAGAGACACTATTACCTTAACGATATGATGAATTAAACTTACTATCGTTTCAGTGCCCCACAGGCTTTAATATGTGTGAACCACTGGACTTTAGTGAATTACATTCACACAGATGTAAGTCGTGGACACATGTTGATTTCATCACTTCAGATGCTTACAGTAGGTGATTTAATATCATTTTCATTATGTAGATGTTATGAAGGCTGTACTGTCTTTTCAACAAAGAGGCCTGACTCATTTATGCAGAAGCTGGGTAAAATTTTACAGTCTTGGAATGTTACATGGCAAAAAAGAAGCAAAACAATTATTACGAAATGCAGTCCACATTGTTATTTAAAATCTTTGCAATTCAGTGTACCATATTGAATTCAGTACAGGAAGAAAAAGACCTAGTTGTTCTTTCGTGAGACAGTGATGATGTGTATAACCCTACAGTGAGACAGTGTAAAACACGGCAATAAAATAGGCTAAAGCAGTGACGGAACGTTACATTCTGTAAGTTAATGTTAGTAAGCCACCAGTAACTGTAAGTTACATTCAATATGCAAGCTGTTGAGTCTTGTTACTTGTCATCAGGTGCCAAGTACACATGAAAATGTGAAAAAGTGACCGAGCTCATCCTTTTCCTCTCTGGTTCAGTGTTTTGATTTGATTTGACTTAAATCTTCAACTCTGAGGTTTTTTCAAATTTAGTTGAGGTTCAGAAAGTGACTGTGAGTAACTTCTCCGCACTGCAGCAAGTGGTTTGTCTCCCCACACGGAGTAACATAGTTGTGATGTTTTGTGGGCATTCCCCTGAAAACCAGCTGTATTTTGGTATGAACACAAACACACACCTTCACACACACACACACACACTTGACCTCCATGCCAAAATTTCAGCCTCCTATGGTGAAAAGAGTGTGGACCGACCGAGCAACCAACTGACGAACAGAGTCACAGCTGACAATCAGTTCACACATCTCCTTTGAACACAGGACAACAGACTCGTGGTGGTTAAAAGGTTTAGTCAATCAAAACTGAGTTTTTTTCATGACATATGTCAGAATAAGAGGTGCAGTCAAATATTTCCAAAACTGTTCCTGTTGAGCATGGGCGGAGCGTTGTGCAGTAATCTGCATACAGCAGGTGCTAGCAATAAAAGCATTTCAAGTTCCGTTTTTTTGCTAGCTTGCTTGGTTGCTACATAAATTATGTGTCCCTCTGGTCAGTGGGCCTATTGTTCAGTTAGTAAATGGTGCAATTTGTGACTCAGAGTTTAACTAGGATTTGCATATTAGTAGGTAGGCTACTCAAAAAAAAAACTAGGGGCTATAACAAGTCGTTATTTCTTACATTTGAGCTAATGCGAGTCGTCCAGTAGCGCTAAGTCAAAAGTGGAGCTGTAAAGGATTTTTTTGCATCCAGTCTGCAGAGGTGCAGTACTAATTAAAGAGGTGCACCTCATAAAAAGCACATCCATGACGCATGCATGCACACAACATTTTTCCCAAAAATGAAATGATCTTTTACCTTGTAGCTGTTTCAAAAAGGAAAGGATGCTTTTTTTTTGCCTTTTTCATGTTGATTTTTCACCATAAGTTTAATGTTACCGGAAGCCTTGTGGAGTAACTAGTTACACGTAACGAAATTATGTAATTATAGAATAAATGTAACTGTAATCTCTTACAGTTATTGAGAAAGAATGTGTAATTAAATTACAGTTACTTATAAAAACATTAGTGATTACAAAGGGGGTTACATCTAAATATTTTCTGTAAAAAGCTTTGATATACGTTGAAAAATATTTATTTTGTTTCTTTTAATGTTTTAATGTCCACAGTGTTTTCTTTTGCTATTTCCAGTCAAGACCGTTGAGTAGAGTTTGATGATATTCGGATGCTTTTGATTGGTTCTCTCACCATTAATACTGCCTGATTTAAACACCTGAAAATGGTTACAAGCTGAAAACATTCTTCAGAGATTTTGGAAAGTAATCAAAAAGTAATCAGATGTAATAAGTTACATTACTTTGATAAAGTTGAAAAAGTAACATTACTTATTACATTTCAAATAGGGTAACTAGTAATCTGTAACCAATTATATTTCTAAAGTAACCTTCCCAACCCTGCTTACTGATGAAAAACAAGTAATTTCATGCCCTGTGCTGTTCAAGTGAATCTTTTAAGGTGGAATGTTTTCTTACATGTTGTGTAATGTGTGAGTTATGGCCATAAATCAATCGACCCACCTTAAATGCCAATATGACAGCTTGAAGAGGGTTTAAGAGGTTTTATTTGTCACATAAAACTTATGCTCCATGTTGTGTACACACAGTAGTGAAATGTTTGAACTTCAGCCATAACTAGTTTGCTTTTGCCCTCCTTGCGTGATGACATAACGGTCAAAAAAAATTTACCTGGAGAAAAAAGTGGCAGAACGCCATTCCAGTGCGCCTTGGCTACATGCGATAGTCTCAGCAGGTGACAAGTGACTGAAAAACACCAAAACACCTGTTTATTGATAAATGATAGGAGTAGAAAATAATTTGTCAATTCAACAATCTTCTAAAGCTGTGAGAATAACAAAAATAAACAGTGGCCATATTCCCCAAAACAAAAACAAAGCGACCCTTCACTCAAGCGGCTATAAAGCTGTTCACAACTGCCCTGATGTGCAACAGTTAGTCATTTTTAGTTAAGTAAATACATTCAACGTTTCTCCAATTGAGTATTAAAAATATTTATTGACCCCTCATAATGCTGATGTCACTGAACGGCACTTTTTGATGCAATTTTAAAGGCATATTAAAGTTTATGCAAATGCTTGTTTAGTTTTATTCCTCTTTATATAACTGTCTTGTTCATCCTCCATCAGGGATTTTTCAATCATGATATTAAAGTACGCTTTCTTACTCCCACTGTGAAGTTTATGCAGTACAACAGTCCTTAAAATAACAAGGGGGCATAAAAGTAAATAAAATGAGGACCTAAGTTCCCTATTTGCATTTGAGATTTATTCATCAGGTTTGGATCTCATATGATTGCATATGTTACTGCTTATAACATTTGCACGGCTCTAAAGAAAAATATTCCCCTTAATCATTTTAAATTGGACGTCTGGGTTCAGGGAAATAAAAGCGCCAAATCCACCGAAGCCCTTTTGGTTAATATGCAGTGCGATATTTTTCCATATAGAACAAAAACGGTGGAGTAGAACAGAAAACTTCCAGCTCTGCAGAAACACACAGTAGCACTGTCACATCTTGTGGATGTCCCTTTGCCTGCACCGGGGAATACAGACTCGTATCAAACCTCGCCTTGGGCTATAACCTTTGTTCTCTGATATCAAACCCATACAATGCTGCTGTATGGGATCAAAATCTGAGAGTAACATTGATATTCAGCCAAAATAGCAGCAGTGGCTTTTGAAATAATGTTTCCCATGCAAGACCATGCCTTTTCATTGCAAATGCACTATATTAGGATACACTGTATCACAGAGGAGCAGTGGGGAATTCAGTCGATTTTCACTTTGAAATCCAACACAGTAAAATTTCTACTTTCCCTGAATTCACCAGATGTGATGGTGATCTGGCATGTGCGTGTATGTGTGTGTGCGTGCTTATACATGCGATGTAAGTGTGAATTGTGCATGGAGCACGCTGTGAGTTGCAGTAAATCACAGCAGATTCCTCCCACGGGGACGTGAGGATGAACGGAGGGGAGAGTGAAGTAGGATTGGGGGGCTGGGGGGGAGGCGAAGGAGCTGACAGAAACATTATTCAAATGATGCTCCTCTGCTTTTCTCTTCCTTTTTTGCTTTTTTCTCCCGCAGGTGCACACTAAAACCTGACATTTAGTCGCAGCAAGAGAGCGAGAGTTGAGACAATTCACGGGGATTTTCCACCTTCCTCGTCTTTGGCTCTTTAGCATCAAAGGTCCCAGAGTCCTACGGCGGAATTTCATGTATCTCGGTCCTTCTCGACTCAGAGGCCCCGGTGTTTATGAATCAAATATTTGATTTGGAAGGACTCCCGTGCTCGCCACTGCCAAGTACTGTCCGAACAATAGAAAGGTCACGGTGAATACGGCTTATCAGCGCGACTAAGCGGCCTGTCCACTTGCAGCCTGCTGGGCCCAGAAGCTGCTAGTGGTGGCACCACGGGAGAGAAAGAGGAGGGAGAGGATGAGGGGACAAAAGGGGAGAAATGGATGTGGAGAGGAGAAGAGTAAGAGTAAAACACGGGGGGGGG
>JAQLOL010000013.1:17525017-17537936 GCA_029783665.1 Naso thynnoides
AGAGTTAGCGTGTGTGTGTGTGTGTGTGTGTGTGTGTGTGTGTGTGTGTGTGTGTGTGTGTGGGCGGGAGGATGCACATAGCGCTGTGTCTGCGTTTTTAGGAGCTTACAAAATCTGAAGCGACTGCAGCTCATGTTTAACATGTCGCACCTTGGAATTACAGCGCTGTCCTCCACATTCAGGTGGGCTGAATCATGCTCTCACACACGCATGTTGCACAACAGGGCACACTGATGTTTCAACACGTGCTGCTTTACACACTATAGCAACAGCTGGGAATTTTTTGAAAAGTGCAATTCTACCTGTGAAACTTTTGAAACACCGACACGATAAGCTCCACAGTCCACCTGCACTAATGAGCTGTTTCTGTGGCAGAGGTTCATTTTCCCTCTGAACATTGATGTAATCACCATTTTACCAGACTGCCCTGTTGGAAATTGAGGCTGATTTAACTTACATACTGGACCCAATTTAAACTTCAGCTGAAATTTGTCATCTAGATTCACCAATGAGATCAGCCTTAATCAGGAAGTGGATCTGTGAAGGAGAAGAGTTCCCCATACCTTCAGTGAAACTTTGCACATTTGTTCTATATTGCAAAATAAAATCCTGCGTCACCTCTTGACACATGAGTATTATGCCGAGGTCGGACTAAAGACATTTTTGTCTGTTAAAATGTTCACTGTGTCAGATTAGGTGACTAAAGAGTCATAAATTCTTGCCATGTTGTGGCAAAGAGACATGACAGACTACACGTTGCTCTCCGACCAATCATGGTTTGCGGTTCACGACGTGTGTGATGTCACTGGCAAGGAAGCACCCGCCACTGACTACTTAAGTCAAAGTAAACAAAGAATCAAACATGCTAGTCTTTCTAGCATGTTTGATTTTTGAGGTCATGAGGCGTCCTGGATGAGGCGTCAGTTGTCGTGCGTTATGACACACTACGCGAGATGAAACGATCAGTTGTCGCAGCCGACGCGCGTTGATCGTTTCTGAGCCAACCCGACGCCCTGCATCTTCCTGACCTTGGCATTATGAGATAGTGAGCCAAATATAAACGGCAAGCTCGTAAACATTTACGGTTCCAAAACTGAGTTTTGTTACTTCATTTGAATTTTTCACCTAAATTAAGCTACATTTGCAGTTATTATATTGTATTTTGACTTATTTTCATTATTTTTCATGTAGTTATGTAAATTACTTGCTCATGTACCCCGGCCTCAAAGTACTTTTTGTGTCTGTCAGTGTTTCACGGGGGGACAACTGTAAGTGTAGCAGCAACAAGTACACCAACAGGGTCACAGCAAGTTACTCTGAAATGGTAATAAGTTACTCATTACTGATTACTCCTTAGTAAAAATAATGAATTTACTTTACTTATTACTTTGTGTCAAAGTTACATAATTAGTTACATTACTTGTGACTTTATTGTATTACTTTCGCAACCCAAGCGACTTTCTTAAAAAATTGCACAACTTGTTCAGCCAACTCCCAAAACTTAATCCGCTTTACTGGAACAACAACTTTGTTTTGACTACTAATTTAAAGACATGCTTGGGCACAGCAACTCTGTCACTGGGTTATTAGAATTTTAACATCACCGCTCAAATTAAAATAAGCCTCTTGTAGAAAAATATGTATCAGCACATGCACATAAATGTAATCGTCATAAGATATGTGAGGACAAAAAAAAACACATCTCTTTCTTTCTTGGGTCAGTAACTGTAATATAATTACTGTTTTGGCAATTGTAATCCTTTATTTTACCAGTTACTTGGAAAAGTAATAAAATTACTGTAATGCATTACTTCCCAGCCTTGACCCTGATGGACAGAGGATGTCTGTTTTGCTGTCTTGTCATATTAGGACTGATTAAAGTAGATTTATTAAAAGAGACACTCTCCGCCCTGAAGAAAATAGCTGTGCTCTTTGGTTTTGCTTGCTAACAAGTCGCCTGCAGAAGAAAGTCTACATACTGTTACCTGAGCTGAGACTGACTGGGAGAAAAGTTCAGGTGAAAATGCATAAAAAATTTAATTTGCTTTGTTTTCCTGACGACTGCACCTCTTTGCTGAGCAATCCCATGTGAGGCAATAACAAAATTCCACAGACGTCTTACGCCCACGCGCTTGTACCTTCCTGTCTGTGTCACACTGACGACACTGTGTTTTACATTGTACAGTCGTATTTCACATTGCGCGTCCACACTCCAAATACCTGAGATAAAACACAAAAGCTGATGTTACACAACGCAGTCTGAGTCAACCTGCTTGGTGCAATAGTGGAAGACGTGCCATGCATAACTACACTGGCAGGAAGAGGGTGTGGACCCACATTTACAGTACCAGGTATGATAAGTTCAGGTCAGCTCCTCGACCGCAGAGGTTAACATGTAAGCGCATAATGTAATCTGCAGACAAACAGTCCAGCCCTCAGTACAGTCATCAGCGTAAATATCGCTGCACTCATTTGTCCCAATGTACGTTTCATAAAAGCTGCTGACCTGCCACTGGATGACTGTTACGCCAACAGTTAATGCTGCATAACATGTCTGGGCCTATTGTTTGTGATGGGAGAAGCCATGATTAATTCAGTGGCACATTCAGCCACTTGGAAACACCATGTGGAGGAGGATTACAGTCAAGGTTGTCGGCCCGGTGGCTGGAGGCCAAGAGTGGGAGACAGATAGAGAAATGCAGAGGAAAGGGCAACGAGAGGGAGAAAAAAAAAACACAACACACCAAAAGAGAGACGTATAAGACCCCCGCAGTGAATGAGACTGCCTACTTATCAGCCGTGAGCGTGATGTGCAAACAGAGGCCTTTCAGGGCTGCCAGGCACACAATAGCTTTGTTTGCCATGCAATAGAAACCAGTTGTTCACTGCTGAGTCAATATTTACTGCCTAATGGAATGTGTGCTCTGCTACTACCCCTGCTCAACAACACCAGATTGGAAGAGGGACTTATTACCTCCCCTCTCTGTCTTTCACCCCTGTCATCCTCTGTCCCTCTTCGTCCTTCCCTCCCTCCTCTTTATCTTACCCTCGCTATCATCTCACCCTTTACTTCCTTTACTCCCCCTCGTGCTCTCAGAGTTTTACTCCCTATCCCTACCCCCCCCCACCCTCCCCTCTTCTGTCGATCCCATATCATATCTCTCGCATCTGCCCCTCCCCTCATGTGGCAAAGGAGCAGAGTAGTAAAAACTCCATATAAGGGCATTGAGAAATCTGTGCCAAATAAGGGCAAATAAAAGATTTCAAGTTGACTTCCATGTAAGTTGGACAAAAGGAATCCAGAAACCCACGTATTCTTATTGAAGAAGTTGAAAAAAAAGAAGCGCAGTAGGTGAAAAAAATCACAGGAGTGGACAATCTTCTGTTTATAGAGGCCGATATCCTACCAAGGCCGTACAGAGAGAGAGAGAGATAGCTCAGCGATGAGATCACTGTGCTGACAGAATGATCCTTTTGTGCCTGAGCCCGATGGTAGGCAGTGAATGCATTACATTTGGTATTTACACCGAGGCTGCTGATAAACTGTGGCTAATCACGGGCAATTTTCTTAAAGGTGCATGCAGGCAGTCACACACACACACACACAAACACACAAACACACATGCACAGAAACACCAACATGCTTCCCTGGCTGACTGAGCTGGATGGCGTTTCTGCTCACACTGTATCGATTCTGCACCTGAATCTTGCTCCGCCAACCACACATATCAGCGCACGCACACTTCTGCCCAGGTGAGGAGGGGATAACGGGAGGCATGACACACTTGTCCGAATCCTGTAAAGGTTTTTTTTCCACCAGCCACCCTGACAATCCATTCCTTTCAGTCATGCTTCAGTATCGTTTCCTTACAGCCCAGAGGATTACTGAGGAGAGGACAGTTGTGGGAGGGATGGTGCCGGTGGTGCGTGTTGGAGGGGGGTTTCCATAGTGACACCAAGGCAATGAAAAGACTGGACCAGTAGAGTGTGCGGTGTGTATGTGTGTGTGCGTGTGTGGATGGGTTTGGAGTTCAGCTCTATAGCTCCAGGTTGAGACACAGTGGAACCATTCATGATCTACTATCTGGCCTCCGATGGCCTTCACTCTTAAATCAGAGCCAGCTTGCACAGCTCAGATCCCTGCAGGGTTTTTCTCTTTGCACCCACATCCAAGGCACTCTGCGGTGAAAAACAAAAAAAATAAATCGTTATTCTAATAGCGTTTGATGGGGGTTTTTTGCCATCTTTTTCCTCCCACTCGTTACAGACTTTTCAACACTTTCCAACAACTCTCCCAAAGTGGCGAGGTCGTATTTAATATCCCTGTCATAAAGAAGAGGAATTGATGGCTTTGAGTTGTGCTTATTCATGCTTTCATGCTGGCCAAGAGATAAACAATTAGGAAGAGACATATTCATTGTCCCTAATTATCCTTTCTGAGCACAGATTAAATGTTTTCATAAGTTTGGCTGCTAACGAGCCAAATCCTCTCCATTTACGGGCATTACATCTGTCCACATTCCAAAACAAAATGACTTAACTGCTGTTGTTATCAACTCGCGCTGAACTGTTGGCTAAATCCATCAATATTATTTAACCAGGGCAGTTAGTGCCTCATTTAATCGCCTTTTACAGCCATTTTCCATCAAACGTGACCTTACACTGGGTCCACTGACGGCACTCTGATTGTGGTTCGGTGTGGTCAAAGTACATTTAATGGCAATTTGTCAATGAAATGACTCAAAACGTGTGCAGTTTGGGTAAAGATCCCCTCACTCGGCCCTGAGCATACATTACAAGAGGAATAATTTTCAAAGGGGCCTTGATTGTGCGCAGCCTATGTTAATGAAATCTGTGGTCTTTCATAGAATTGACAGTTAATAAAGACTATAATGTGGGACAGATGCCTTTAAAGGAGCGCCTCAAATGAGAGCTGAAATTCTAAATCTTGTGTAATACCTTGACGAGTAATTTAAAGATAAGACAATTTCTCATTTGCCATATGAAATAATTAATTATCTCTTTGGTAGAAATATCTTAACAAGGCTACTTAGTATGCATATGAAATTTCAAATTGTAAAATCAAATTAGCATTATTAACTTATAGTGTGTTAGATTACATCTATTTCCTTTCAAAAGGTCCCACACACTTGAATTGATAATTAAGTAATGAAATGAGAATTTATGATCTAATCAATGGCAGTCCATATAAGCCCTGCAATAGTCGCTCTAAGGTTACAGGCAGCAGTGAGGAGGGGGTTCAAACCCCCAAAAATGACAGACGCCCAGCAGAATTGAGTTACAATGGTGATTTATTAGCATGGAGTCCTATTGTGATGGGCTGAAAGCAGCTCAGACAAAGCTGGTTTGAACTCGCAGCTTCCTGTGATGGTCGGTTCTCATCATGATGGTTGTCAGTTGATATGAAACTTACTTAAAGACAGCAGCGCTTTGAGCTAAATGTAAACAGTGCATGCTAGCATGCAATGATAATGCTAACCAGTGGCGTAGTGGTGCCTGGAGAAGTTCGTGTACTCTTAATTTAAGTCCCCAAATTTTTTAAAGCGGCCCATCCAGCAAAAAATAAACGCCCCTTTAAACAGTGACGTGTTACAGACGGAGGGATGTAAGACTACTCTTGTATACATAGTTCATCAAAAAATGGGACAGTAGTCGGCCTATTTGACCTAAGGGAGTAAGGAGGATCATTATGAAATTAGCATTAGTCACAGAAAATATTGGCCTACAGTCAGACTAAAGGATGAGACAGTTACATAATAAGGCAGTTTGAGTGAACTATTACTAATTCCTCAGTCCATTCACACATGAAAAAACCCTGGCAAGTGGTCCAGTAGTTGCTTTTGTAGAAAGTCTCTTGGAACAACTGATCTGCAACAGACAGGATCAGCTGGGATTCAGAAGTGGGTATATTCAGTGCAGACTATATATCTGTATACCGGCACATACCCTGCATTACACCACTGATGCTAACGTGCATGTAGCACGTTTGCTGGCCGACATTTGCTAATTAACACTAAACGAGAAGTAACGGTGACGCTGATTGGAATGCTTCTCGTTCTTGTGTTGTTTGGTTACAAACCAAAGCGATGACCGAGCTGAGATTTTGATGTGATGGTACCAAATCCAAAGACAGGGGAACAAAGTCAGTGTAAGTCATCCTATAGGAATCATGAATGTCTGTGCGAATGTTTGGGCCAATATGTCCGACGTCTCGACCAGCGCTGCATCAGCAGAAGACGCAGCATCATGAACCACCTCTGCCATCGCTCTCGTAGCCTGTTTTCTCTCCTGCAGTCGGGAAAAACATAAAGGAGACTTTGCTCCAGAACTACACAACTGTCTAAATCTTCGTCCACACAACAATCAGGCCGCTAAACCAAAAACATGTGAACTTTGACTTATTGCCTCCAAATGGGAGCTTACTTTTAATGATGACATTTTATTCCACTCTACCTGTTAAACATTATATTACAACTCTGGCTCGTATTTGTTCTATTTATTAATATTTATTGCACTTATTGTACTTTCCTATATGTTGCACTAATCGTTCTATTTTTGCCTGAGGAATGTGAAATGTTTTGTTTTTAAGTTATGCATGAAAATGACAAACAGCAACAAAAGGAAGATCATTCAACATAACTTTATTTACAGAGAACATTCAGATGTTACTCCCTCTGTAATCATTGACATTTTCATATAATTCCATTTATTTTGTAATTAGATTATGTAATTTTGTTACGTGTAAGTAGTTACTACACATCACTGATGACAGATAAAGGAAATCTGAATCTGATTCTAGATCTTGAGATATTTTAATGTATGATTAGAAAAACATTCATTAGAAAAGCCGGGGGCACATCTAAGTTATTATGAATACTCTTCTAGGAACTATTCATGTTTGTATAAAAAGAAGAATCTCAGCTCACTCAATATGCTGAGATATTTTACTGAATAGGTGAGAAATTTCACTGGCTAGTGGCGTTGGACAAAGTCATTGGATCACCAAAGGCGTTAGAATTCATCAGGGAAACACCAGAGTCCCTATGATAATTCCTCCACTAGGAACTAAGAATGTCTGGACAAAATTTCATATTCATTCAGTGAACAGATGTTAAGATATTTCAGTCTGTGCCAAAGTGGTGCAGCGACAGAATGACAAAGGCTAAATGGCTGAAAAATATTTGACCTAAGACAGTGAGGCATATTAAAACTGAGTTATCTGAAATGCGAGGATTATTTATTGGCAATTATGTCATTGTTAAACAAAGATGGGCTGTTTCCCGCAGGTAGTTTCAGTCCTAGTGGTTTTGTTGATATATTTAAATATTTGGCCTGATGCAAGGAGACACAGTGAGACATGAAAAAAAGCGGCGCTTCAGCTCCACTGCCTCATAGCGGGTTAAATGGAGCGGAGGGCAATGAGCAATTCTCCAACAATCCCTCTCCTCGCTGCTGCAGGTTGTTCTTCCTCCTCTAAACCCATCGCTTCCTGGTGTTCTGGCTTAAAGCTTTACCCTGTGGGGTCCCAACAGGCTGGAATAAAACACAAGTGGATGCGGCAAGTTGCCATGGAAACTTAATAAGCCAGCAGTTGTAGTGAAAGAGGGAGTCAACTACAGTAGCCAGTGAAGCGTGCATCTGAAGGCAATAAATTGAAAGCTGTGGAGGGGAAGAAGACAGGGAGGAAAAAAAGAGGCAAGGGGGACCGCGTGTTATTGTGAAATAACCTTTTAAGTCGGAATTAAATATTTTGTCAGGAGTGTGTGGCTCCGAGCTGCACGCTCCCCCTCCTCCTCTGTGACGCGCCTGACAGGGCCGGAGGTTAAACGGCTGTCTGCATTGTCATGAGGATGCCCTCGGCCGACCGGGACGCCTTCTGCTGCGTGTCACAACTGGTGACCGAGCGACGCCTGGCTCATTTTTTTTTTCTTACCCCACCTACAACTGTCATTGCTTGACTGTCGGGCCATTACACACGCTCGTCTCCAGGGCGCAATTGATGCACCGCTGGCTGTCAGAGCTCAAAAGCCTCCTACACTCCACCTGATTGCCAAGCATCCTTTTTGTCGCATAAATCTTTCATTAACCACCAATCTATCATTAATTATCGGCTCCTGGCATTTATGGTGAGGTTGAGAGATTGATTGCGTGGGATGGGTGATGGGTTTCGAGCTGGTGTTGACGGTTTAGGGAGCCAATCTATAATGACTCACAACAAGGAGGATCCCTCTTAACTTTTATTTATAAGGGAGGCCCTGTTTGCCACTCGCCAGAGGTGTTGTTCATCTGTCTAGCTAACCCGATAACATTAGTCCGCCGCGACTGGAAAACAGCTTTATCTTCATTCTCTGTGTCTCTCAGGGTCCGTCTCCATATGTTTTTGGACAGCTCGATGATCATCTCTCTTTAACTCCACGGGCTCCTCGCTTTTTCGCAGCCCCTTTAAAGAAACAAATTAATTCCCCTCTGAGGCTTAAACCCTGAACCAGCCAATATGTGCTTGTCTGCAGCTGAGTGTGTGTGTGTTCCCCGTCGAATTAAAGGTGAGGTATTTGCTTTTGATTCAGGGGCAGTTGACGGCTCTGTTGCCCAGAAAGCCTTCTATTATCTGGCTTTGCATAGGATTAGCTGTCAGCTACCTGCTGCAGTAAACAAACAAACAGGATGAGCCCAATTATAAGGGCAGTGTCCGCAGCATCCTTATGTTGCTGTAGCACTCAATAAAACCAGGCCTCGTGCGAGTCTATAAATCATCAGGAAACCTTGGCCTAAATGTGCCAGCAAATGCATCTTCTGTCTCTCTTTACACCCTAATTCTCTTTTTCTGTGCCCCTCTCTCCGGACCAAACACTATTTACAGCTTTTCAGATGCTTAAGCCACCAAAATATAGCGTTGTTTTATCTTTAGACGAGTCGATAAGGCAGCATATTGGTTTTCTGCTAAAAGCTACGGATTGTGCTGCACGTATTGACTCATCAGTTGGGCAGTTCAGACTTCAGCCCAGGGAGGCGCATCCGCACACACGCATGCACACACACACACACTCACCCACAGAGAGTCCTTGGTTTGCTCACAGTGTTTCATTTTCTGAGATTCACCTGGTGGAGAGAAAGATATTAAAACTAAGAACAGGGATCAGACCTTGGATAACACAATGTAACAAGAAAGGGGAAGCGAGCAGGAGGAGAGGAAACTGAGACGTAGAGGGAGAGAGAGAGAGAGGGAGTAAGACGGGGGAAGAGGAGTAGACGTGGAATGAACACCCCTCCAGATGATTTAGCCTGCATTGTCACGCTCTGTTATCCCGGCAGTCTACTTGATATTTAGTGACAAAGACTAGATTAGGGCTGCCTACCTATCGCTGCTGTCCTCCCTCAACCCTGCAACACACAGGAACCTTCCTTCCTCCACTGCGAGCCGATGAAAGCGAGAGGCATCAGGTGAAATTTGCATCGCTCAAGGTTTCAAAGTCAAAGCGGGGTCAGAGTCAAGGCCAGAGGAGGAGGAGGAGGAATGAGCCTGATTGGTTTACAGGCCTGCAGCGGATAGACTCGTTACATTGGTCATTATTCCAGCTCATGTCACAGCGGAATAGAAGAACTCAGCAGGTTTCATTATAACCCCAGAGTCGTGCATTTGGATCCGGGGAAGCGTTGAATAGAGGGTTATTGGAGGTGGTTGACAGAAAATGACCTCTGTGTGTTTTGGCCCACAGAGGTTATTATCATGAGGGCTCACAAAGGGCCGGCCTGGCCTGCAGCTCAGTCTATCTGTTTATTATGAACTAGGCTGATGTAAATAGAGCAGCCTGTCAAAATAACGCTTGGGTGACTGTCACTGAAAACAATACTTTGGATCAACTTTGATGTGTATGCTTTGCTGATTTTCAAAAGAGGGTTTGTTTTAGTACATTATTCCGTGCCACGATAATTCCATCACAAATAAATGTCTTCCAAAAAGATGATCCGCCTCCAAAGACTTTACTCGGTGTCAATCTGCAGGCAGCACACTGCTGCAGCGCCAACTGCGGAGAGTTCCCGTGTTAACGGAGGGGGAGACAAGTACGGAGCTCTCAGCAGAGAGACACAATAGCAGAATTAGGATTCATGTAGCGTGGCTTTACAGGTACTCTTCCAAATGACTCGGTGGAACCCTTCAGGCTACTGTCAGCTGAAGCCCTCGCAGGAGACATACAGCTAATATGCCCTTGGTGTTTCACAGCACCAGAGCAGATGGTTATGATATGGATTACACTGACAGTAAGTCGATAAGTCCCAGATCCTGGGTTTGCACCAGATTAGTTAATTGTCTCTGGGCCCCCTTTTTTGATTTTGTTTTCCCATCGCTCATGCCTCTCTGCTCCTCAGCTCAGTTTGAACCTGTGTTGCATTCTCATCTTTTGTGAGGAGTTATTCAAATAGAACTTTAAAAATAATAAAGGCAAGCTGTGAAATGTTGCTTGAAGACATTGGCCTCATGGTGCTTGCAGTTCTGCCTTGTCAAGTCCGGGTAAACAGAGTATGCTCCTTCTGATGCTGAAACCTCGTGATCTTGCACACAGCGGCCCACAGAAATCTGCTTTATTGCTCCCATGCCATATGCTACTTGTCCATATCTTTTTACTCTGATATATTATATATGTACCCAGTTTGCCAAGCGGCTTTGGTTACAATTAACCAATGCTCCATCCAATCAGAGTGCAGCAATTAAACACCGTCCAATCAAATTTGTGTGACAAGCAGACGGCTTTCATCACAGCAGGGATCCAGACGGCTCCTTACAGCCCACCTGCCCCGAGCGCTGTCTCAGAGATGGTGTGGAATAACTAATTAGGCAGCACATCCAGCATGGGACACTCAACGCCAAACCAATACAGTAAAAATTCCACTTGATCTCGTCATCAAGCCTTACTGTTTTTTTTTTTTTTAACGTGTCAGCATTCTCGCTTTTGATCCCTCGTCAGCACAGACAGAGGAGAGCGAGCAGCGTTTCTGGTTTGTTTAACAGAGTTTCAGTGGAGTTTACAGGGACCCGCTGTGCACACCGCACCGCTTGCTTTTGAACCGCAGTCCCACTCAGGGAGGAAGGGGGTTGGACTGGGACAACAAAATGCTTTTTTTTTTTGTAAACGGTGGACTCGACGGCGCTCATCTCCGCTCATCTGTTGTCATGTTGTCGAGAGAATATTCACGAGGTGATCGGCTGAGCAGCAGCACAGCTTTGAGCTGCAGGAGGAACACTTCAAAGAACGTGTCTGAGCTGCAAGGCTCTTTGGTTATACTTTTGTTAAAAGCAAATCCATTTTTAGCTATTATTCCAAGTTCTGTTAATGCAAAAGCGGGGGGAGGGGGTTATTTCACCACAGCGATGATAAAAAATATATAAATAAAGAAAACAAAAGCAGTGAGTTATGTCGACTCTTGCGAAGCTGCAAACAGGCAAAATTCCTCTCTGTCCTGATGTGAGTGGAGAGCAAAGTGTTGAGTACTCTCACAGCTGGAAAACAATACCACAACAAATAATGTATGAGGGGCCAGCGGAGGGGGAGCACACAGCAGCCAACACAAATAGGAATTATTCATTATACGTGCTCTATTCAGTGTGTGTGAGCGAGCAAGCGAGCTCAAGCCGGTTAATATGCAGTGTTTTCCATAAGTCAGGCAGAGCTCCTCACCTTTGGTGCCTGAGAGAACCCGGTGAACCCTCCACTTTCCTCAGCTTTCCTGTTTTTCCTTTCCTCTTAACATAAACACAGTCACAGTAAATACACAGAGACAACGCTTTATTCCAAGAGCCATTATGTTTTATAATATGACAAGGAATGTGCTCACAGTCAGCAAGCTGAAGTTCCGTCTTTGTCCATCTTTTTAATGTCCAGCCTTGAAAGGCAAAAAGCATACGTTGGGCCTCAAACTGAAGAGCTCATCAGTCATGACATACCATTAGTGTTCAAAAGGCCAATTACAAAAACCTACAAGGCACTCAGAGTCACTAAACGCCAGACTTCGATTAGAGCTTGACCTCACTGCAATTTGCGTGCACAGCTAAGCACCAAATAATAGATAGAAGATCTTTAACATAATTACGCCTTAATGGACGGCAAAGCCACGTTGTCAAAAATTGATATGCAGGCCTCGGCAGCGTTTAAAGGGGAGATGGCAGAGCACATTTATCTCCACGTCAAACAGAGACTGAGAGGGAGAGAGGACAGATGGAGAAGTGACATGCTGGGATGTGGATAGCACCACCCTCTGTAAGATCATCTCCCATCAAGCTATTCTGCGGTGGGTGCTATCTCGTCTAATTGCAGTGAAAATATCCCTCCCCCCCCCCAACCCTTTTATATTTAATCATACCCCTGCTACTCTGTTGACAAAGCCAGATGAACATCATTTCCACCGCGGCTGTTTCTATCGGCCATATTAGCAGCAATGTTGACCAACTCCTCCAAGGTGACCGCCAATAACTGTGGTCAGCTCCAGTCTGCTGCATTTTAGCAAAGGTTTTTTTGTGAAGTCGGCCCCATTAAGTCAGGGATAATTGTGTGTGTGTTCTCCATGGTGAATATTTGATCTGCTGTTTGCCCTTTGCCGGCCACACAGTGCAGAATAATGGCTCTCTTTGAGCGGCGCGAGGCAAAACCTTGGGCTTCTTCGGCCCAATAAGAGGCCAACCCAATTACTCTATCAATTATTAATTCATCATAAAGGTCGTCTTTTTGCTCCATTTTCCACACCAGCCAGAGCATGCCAATGTCACGAGTGTTAACAGAGACTTCAGGTCAAATATCACCGAGACACAAATGAACACTTTGTACACTTTAGAGAACTCCGCAGAACTAACTAGCTAGCTAATAGCACTTGAGGACAAAATATTGAGCATTAGTGTGGACTGTTG
>JAQLOL010000013.1:17540831-17552303 GCA_029783665.1 Naso thynnoides
AATCTTTTTGTGGACTCGGTGAGGTAGTGGAACAGCCTGCCAGCCACCGGTGGGGGAGACAAAACCGAAACAAAATGTGAGTGAGTGTGACCGTGCATGTAGGTTTGCGCGCGCGTGTGTGCATGTGTGTGTGTGTGTGTGTGTGTGTGTGTGTGTGTGTGCTTGAAACTGCTGACTTAAAAAATGTGGGTTTCTTCAAGAGCTCACAAAGCCATGAAAGCATGTGATGACAGAGTCTGGTGAACACACTCAATCACTCTTGTGGGCACACATGCCCACACACCTACACACACACACATTCTCAAATACACACTCAGTGAAGGCTGTCACAGCAGATAGAGCGACCACTTAAATTTTGTTACAAGTACCTGCTGGAATATGAGAACCGTTTGAAATACTCGATACAGTTTTTAAGTGATAATTAAATATGGATGTATTTTAGTGTAACTGTATTCTTCACTACATTGCAGTTATCAAAATAAGTGAGGTGCAGCAGTTCACCTGGATGCAAAACCTAAAAATATCCTTTAAAAACCACACCAATGTATTTCTGTGCAGTCATTAATTACTCCATGACTCTCATCCATTTAGACGTATTTGTTAACACCTTTTGTAGCTACTCTAATACAGACAAAAAAGGAAAAAAAGGCCAGTCTTGGTTTATATTTAGACACCCTGAGCTGTCGACTGAATATTCCTCTGTGATGGGTGGGCTAAGAGTTCCACTTTACATAAAAGCCCTGAGAATCCAGTGACTGGCATGTTGCTGTACAAGAACCATTTTTAATAATCAAATTCCCCTGTGGCTTGAGTAAGAAACATGTGTGCGCATGTGTATGTGTGTGTCTGTTCGGTTCCTGTTCTCATTAGGATCTACACTGCAGGGCCCTGCTTCAATGTTGTTTCCTGTATAGCCCATTACTGCTACCTGCCCCCGGGTTGGAAGTTGAAGCCTGAGACAAACAGCGAGCTGTGTGCAGTAAAATGCACCCAGGAGATTAGCGTGGCGAGGAAATCGGGGTGTGTAAGAGGGGTGAACTTAAGGTTGAGTCAACCTGAGGCCACAATAGGCTGTTGTGGAAAGACGATTTCCAGCCAGGCTTTTAGAGTGGAGGCGGTGACAAAAAGGTGGGGGGGGGGGGTTATGGTGGAGAGACGTTCTATGTAATTTAATTCAGGAAATAGAGAAACAGTACTTAAAAAAACCATATAATTGACCTAGAGGACAGCACCATGAAATGTCATTCATATTTGCTGTCATGTCCTTAAAAAAAGGGCCATGCAATGCATAAAAAGTGCAAACAGAAAAAAGAAAAACATTTATTTCTAGATTGACAGAATAATATTGTCAGTTTTAATAGAAGAAAGGACAATAACTGAAAATGTCTAGACATGTTTTCAGACTGAATGCAAAGTCAACTTGTGAGTTTTATTCACGCAAAAATGGCTGCTGTGTTTACTGTTGCATACAGATGTTAGCTGCAGCTGGTTAGTCATTTCAGTCTGGCCGTGTGTGGAGTGTTTCTGTCTTTATGTCAAACCTTAGGCTCAAAATGACCTTATAATGCTAACACCAGTCCTTCATGTTGTTTTCCTCCAGTTATTTGCTTTTCCTCTAGTTTCTGTGTGTTCATGAATGAGTCATACAACTTCAGATTAGACACCAAGTTTTTCTTAAAAGGGAAAGTGTGAAAGATTTCGTCGTGAGTCTGCAGACGCCCGACTCAACATCTCTGAGCAACACCCATCCCATTCCAAGTGTGTAGGGAAAAGTGCTGAGAGAAAACTTGGTTTGTCCATTCTGGGCTACTGTAGAAACATGGAGGTGCAACGCAGTGAACTCTATAGAGGAGGCAGCACCCGCTCTGTCTGTTCCGCCTCTTTTCAGGCAATGAAAACACGACAATTCTTAGTTTCAGGTCATTTTATGCTAATTCAAACATACTTATGCCATTGTATCCAATCCAGTCCAGTTCTTATTTATTTCTAAAGCACATTTAAAACAACAGAGTTGAACAAAGTGCTGCACGCACAAATAAATAATCACAAAGTAAGAACGTACAGAACTAAAAATACAAAGAGAGAGATAGAAAAAAGAAAACAAAAAGAACAAACTTTTTACTCTAGAACAAACCTTAGACGATGAGAACGCGCATATGAACAACTCTCAGTCTGGGCAATGACTTTTAAGACGTGATTTAAAAGCAGGCAGGGAGGGGGCCAACCTGACATGAGGGGCGGGCAGCTCATTCCACAGCTCATTCTGTTTCTGCCATTTTCCACAAAAAATATCCACCTAAATATTATACAAAAGGACTTTTAAGTTAAATTTATTATCCTCAATTAGCTACTTTCCATTGACTCTATATGAACTCTCCACTTTCTGTATCAAATCACTGTGAGAGACGTTAAATGAAGTTTTTGTCACGTTTCCAAGGTTTTGAAATTATAAAAAATGGTATTTAAATGGATTGAAGCATTTCAAATGTTGCAAACATAATGCTTGACCTCCCATAGACGGGAACGAAGGTGAGATGGGATGATGGGACAATACAAGGCTGGCGTAGTTGGGTTAAACTCACAGTTTTTAAAAGGTCTAGAGGACCCGTTTGTTGTTCTGGTTGCTCTAGTTTGAAAATGAGTGTGTGCTGTTGCTGCCATGAGGTCAGAAAGCAGACATCATATTAGGTCTGCAAAATGACACACTGTGTATCACTGTGTTAAGGTTATATTGGTAGCATTTGTATGTACACGAATATTTCTTAAAAAGCAATATGTCCATATAGTTTTTAGAAAGGACTGATAAAAGTATTGATTAACACTTTACTTGAAGCATCCATCCATCCTCTTTGGCAGCCCATCGTCTTCCATTGTGCTGCGTTGAACTTGTCAGTGGCGATGATGCCACTCCACATGACGATGACGCCCGATCCTAGAGCCACATATCCTGCCACAGGGGCGACGTGTGAGGCTTAGACCCTCTGTTGTTGGGTGCGACTCTCCTCCAGGTGCGTGACCCCGCCGTGGCGTGAAGAGCGCCAAAGTTGTCGATTTGCTGCAGCTGACTCCAGGTCATTGGGGCCGATGTTGCACCTCTTCAGTATCCCTTCTTTATAATGCAAGTCTATCTATAATGAACTATGAACACACTTATAATGTGTTATAATGTGGCTATAGTACTGTATAATCATAAGGTATAAGCCTGTTTAGGCTTAACCATAAATCTAACCATAAGCATAGTGACATATAATGCATTAAAGCATGTTAATAATGTGTTATAATGCTTTTTTAAGACAAGCTTCATAGAAAATGTGACCATGTTTTGCTTTTCCTGCAAAAAGAACGCCACTGTGATTGTGATTTTTTTCTTTTTACGGGTCTAAAATCATTATTTTGTTGACCACTACATAAGATGTCCAAAGGTTTGACAGCCAATAGTATGACGACATTGGTATCACATGGTACCTCTGTGTCATCAGAGAACAAGATTCTCCATTGTGATGGTTTAAAGTTCTCTGTAGGACCTTTAAACCTCAACATTAACAAAAAAAACCCTCCGCTCTGCCTACTTTGTGCTGTGATCTTTTCTTTCATCCACAGTCGCCCGACATTGTGTGCACTCACAGCTGACGGAGAACCCGCAGGGTCGGACAGTTTAGATTTGCAGGACAGAGACGGTTGATTCAGGGAGGAAGAAGCGCCTCGGCCTGTGTCTGCGCTGACTCATGACGCTATGCTCTGCATGCGGTCCAGTCCACCACATTTTCTGTGTCCGGAGAAACAAGCAGTACTTTCCCTCCGTGCGATTATGAAAAGGCCAGTCTGCCATGCGTGACTCAACTCATACTACGTCTGTGTTGTGCCAATTGCAATTTAGCAGGTGTTTGTGGGGACAGCTCACACTGATACTGTCAGTCACCATGTTTTCCAATTACCATAGCCTGCACACCAACATGATTGCCTGATTGGCAGTGTTATTTCCGTGGCAATTATTATGATTCTGATTATGTCAATCATTCCACTCTCTGCTCCACGTGGCATCAAATAGCAGCAGCTCCAACCGCTTGCTTTTCACTTCCCCCTCATGTTTCTGATGGCTGTTTGAGGTATATTCTCTCTTTTTTACAGTAGAAAAACTTTTAAAAAATTCATGCTCTGCTCCCCTCCAGTGGTATTACCTTTGAGCTCGGTAGCTCATTCTAAATTACTAACGGCCTGTATATGGTCCCCATAATGATCATTTTCGCTCTCTGTCAGTAATAATTGCGAGTTAGTTCTATTTTAGTGCAAGCTCAGGGCTTCGGGTTTTATCTTGCTACTTCTTGTATTATTCATGTCATCCTTGTGTCTTTGACTTTTCCTACAGCTCCCATTTAAACCACAATTACTACTATTACCACCTCTACACCCATCCGGCTAAAAAAGAAAAAAAAGCCCATTTTCTTCATTATCATCGTCATCGCCACCACTACCATCATCATCTATTTACTACATGATTCAATTAGTGAGCCATCAGATAAAAGGTCAGGGCTGTAATCAGTCCTTCGAGAACAAGTTTTTTTTTTCCTCTGCACCTTCCCACTGTGCCTGATGTTACATCTCAGGCAGGTAATGACCCTGCTTTTTCCATTTTCTGACCAAGACGGCTCGGGCGCCCGAGCTGTTGAGCTAACGCATCGCCAGTGGCAACAAAGTGTCCAACTGCGAGGACTTGAAGCGACTTATAGTCCGTACAGTGTTAGAGGAAATTCAGAAATTGGCATTTTGTTCAAGTGTGCCCTCTAGTCTTACAAATAAATTAAACTGACTCAGGCCTGCTGCAAATTATGCGCAAATTTAAGCTCATGTCAGCACTCCAGGCTGCAGTTCATTTAGGTGCACATGCTAATGTGCTCAGTGATGGTTGTTTTTATCTTGAGTACTCAGTCTGCTGAATTGCACTGCAGCTAAAACATCAACACTACTATCTAAGTTGTTTGCTTTGTTCAGGTGTGGTCAGATTGCGTATGGTTACTCAGTCCTGAACCCATTCCTTACATCAATTCACAGCAAACACATGAGCACTGCGGTTTAAGCGTAGTGCACACTGCTTATCTGATTTGCACGTTCCAGTTCCAGTTTGATTGGTCTAAGGTGGAAACCATTGTGTCAACTCAGAATTTGCACTGATGCTTTCCAACAAATCTGGTTTTTTCTGTGGCCTTAGATGAGTTTTGCCATTGTGAGCATGTTGTAATGCTCATGTTAGCATGTATTAAGCATGACAGTTGTGTGGTTGCAGCTCCTTAGTCTTGTCACATGTTACAACAACACAACCCATCACATACCAACACTTGGTCTGGACCCCTTCGGCCTTCATGAAGCGCCGGGTACTGGCAGCAAAATGTAATTTTGATTGGCCGCAGTACAAATAATTTCTTGGGCTTTCCTTCTGGGTTCAAAAACAAGCACATGCTGACTTACACGTGCGCAGGGATATGAGACAAACTAAACTGCAGGTGTAATACACGAGGTGGGACGGTTGAACTGTAGATATAGCCATTACCTTCATGTTTTAGTAAGGAGTGGTAGTAATCTGAATCCTTAATGGGCCTCTGAAAGCTTCTGGACTCTTGTGCTTTGCACCATTTGCTGCACTTGCACAGGGCAGAGCACAGCTTCAGCACATGTTTGCAATGACTCAGCCTTCCTGACAACAAGTCTCTCTACCATGTGGTTAACCTGTGAAACAGTTGCAGTTTTATGCGGTTTAAGCAACAAAGTTTCTCGGTTTGGTTTCGAAGAATATTGTCTTCTGGCTGAGAGTCCTGTGTGTGGCCTTCCACTCTACCCACAGTCCCTGCAGGGACTTTTTGTTTCTCTTACTTGACTTGGTGGAGCCATTGCTTTGAGCATCTAATACTGCCATGTATGGATTTACATTGCAGTTTTCTGAAAGCCCCATGTGTCAATAACTAAAGGAATACCTGCAGCCATAAAAAGCAATGCCAAGGGTTCCTCTTCAAGCTGTCGCAAGTAATGAGCTGGAAACAAGAGCAAGTTGGACACGACATCATTATTGTCCTCCAGGTGAAACAAACAACACAAAAAATATATGCACACAAACTATGATACGAAGAATATGATAAAAATATAACACGATTACATCAAGTGACACTAAGAAACCAAGGGTCCGTTTAGTAATTGCCAAACACGTCATCAGGCAAAAACAGTTATATGAGAAAATGATTAAGAGCTCGGTTTAAAAGAACTGTTATCACACCACTGAACAAGTCGTTGACCACTGACAGGGCTGTGACAGATTCATGACGGAGCTGAATGTGTCTACCATGATGGGAACCTCTGCAGCTGTAGGTGACAGGACGCAGCTCTGCAGCAATCCAATGAAGAAGCACAACTGATCAGACACAGTCAGTATGTTTACATGCACAGCTAGGTCAAGCTACAGCTCGATGAGGCCATTCAGTTGGACTATTTGTCTCAGTATACAAGCGCTGAGGGAGAATCAATTTATCGCCTGACTTTGCTGCGTCAGGCGGCGATACGCCTTGTTTAGGTGGTTGCTATCGGACTTTCCTCCGGTTAGCCAAACAAGCTACAAACAAGTTAGCAAGCGGCTAGCAGAATACATGTCAAACAGTGAAAACATGGACAACTTCACAGCGCTGTGCACGTCACATTTACGCTTTACTGTTACGACAGTTTGGATGCACACTTCCCCTCATGCTTAGAGGATTCTTGTTTTCTTCTTCACTATCTGTCGACGCTGAGGCCAGTCTGGGTCCCACTGAGGCGAATACGTGAAGGAGTTTTCTGACTCCCAAACACATTGTCTGCGTGTGTTACCTCGACTTTGAGAAACTCAGTTTAGTGTGATTTCAGTCGGACTAACATGTTTACATGCATTTTATAAGTCCACATAAATCGATCTTCTCCAACGCCATGTAAACGTACTGAGTGCAATTTACCCCAACACAATATCAAAAAAATAAATTAATTAATTAAACTAAATGAAAAAAAAAAATCAGTGCTCAAGTTAAAATCAGACAGTAATTTATGGGCTGCCATATGGGGCTGAATTGTATTAAAAGACAAAAATAAATAAAAGAAAAACAATAAGATAAGAGAGCAAACATACCTGGGACTTCAAGGTGTTTACGAGTTACATGTTGGGCGAAATCAGCATCGTCAGCCACTTTTTTCGCTCTTATTTCTGAACTTCAGAGCATCCAGTGAATCCTGCACAGCTCCAACAAACACTCAGATTCACTCCTTCGAGCTGTTGTTCACCCACAACCTTTTCTTTAGTTCTGAGATTCAAACGGTGGGGAAAAAAAAGTGAAGCGATGTGCCAAATTCGACAAAAATCAGTAGACTTACACTTAAAGTGAACGGACCAAGTCACCAGCAGTGACCTATATCTGAATGAAAGCCATGAGACTGCTCCGTCTCACACACCCACATGGTAAACACACTCGTAATCACCCTAAACATCAACATCTTATCTCTCCTACACTCACAGAGCGTACGCCTACCTGATCAAAGAGGAAAACGGACTTCTGAGTGTGTGTGGGTGTGTGTGTGTGTGTGTGTGAGTCCATCTTAGCAGCTGCTCTGTCAGCAAACTTGCAGTCCAAAGGAAGGGGGGGGGGGGTCCACCCAGCATGGCTAAAGAACTCATCAACAACCCTAGGCGCTGTGCTTGGTGTGCGGGATGATGTGCTGCAGACTCAGCCTCTCAGCCCAGCATCCCTCACCCTCCTCCACACACACACACACACACACACACACATACACGGATCCAACTGTACACACATTAACATGCTTACTGTCTGCATTCATCCAGCAAATATGCTTGTTACCCACGAGGGCCGGTATTTTTTAACAGGGGTTAAGATTCAGGATTGCGGACGCTTGTTATGAGAAACTAGAATTTGATTTGTTATGAATGCAAAGCGCACAGCTGAAAGGCTCTTGGGGTATTTAGTCTCTGGCTATAGGCTTAATGAGTTTGTGTGTGCATGCCGAATGTGTGCGGTGCATGCGTGTGCATCCACATTTGTGCGAGTGCATGGGTTTGTTTTGCACTTGTCAAAGACGGGAGCTCTCGCGAAGTGTAATACACTTATGTGATGGCTAGTGGCTGGAGGCGGTTGGTCTAATTCACTCTCAGAGGCTAATTCCATGCTAACAAGTCAGCGATGCCACATGCTTGTCCTTGCCCACAGCCCAGTGGGCCAGTCTCAAAGCAAACCAATTAGCCAGGCTCGCTCCCGGTCTGTCAACCCCCCCGAAAAGTCATTCTTAACTTTTTTTTTCCTCTCTTCCCTCAGAGGCTTTTGAATGAAGGAGGTCCATGAGGAGTTTAAAGGGGCTGCGCATTAATACGCCTGTATCACTGACATGAAAGACGTCTAGCAAGAAACATCAAATACACAAGGCTAAGCTGCCTTGCCAATTAGCTAAAACAGCTATTTAGTGACAAATCTGCTAACCCGCGAATGAAACCGCGTCGAATGTACAAGGGGATGAATACAGTTTTAATGGACGCATTAGCACGCTAAGGGATTCTTTGTGAAAACTTTCTTCGCTCTATCACTGTGAGTTTGAAGAAAGCGGCAAACATGAAGGTGTCAGGACTCGCTAAGTGAACTGACTTGACGCGGCGCAGTTTTGCAGCAGTTCCACTGTGGGAGCTGCTAATTGGATGGTAATTAATGGAATGGAGGCCGATAAATACCTTTGTGAGCAAGCTTGTCAAGGACATGGAGGTGACGGGGGGAGTTTGAGAGCCGGCGCGGGAGAGAAAGCTACAGGACAGACACCTTTTCTTCATCGTGACAGCTAATCCTCATCCCTTCATCCTTCTCCTCAATTCCTAAATGAAACTACCCCTCCCTCATCAGTCCTCCCCTTCCACTCCTCTCTCTGCCTCCCCTTATCAGGCCCCCTGCCTATTCTCCCCTGCCCCAACTTCACTCGTTTCCATGGAAACACAGGATAAAAAGAGTTACTTCTAGATTAAATCAAAGATTTTGAAGTGCCGAAAATATTACAAGCTCTTTTGAATCGTGTTCCTCGAGTCCGGGATGATACTCTATTTTCTCCTTTCCAGATAGCGCATGTGTGCCCCTTTCCTCACTGTGCGAAAAAAGAGCGAGCAGCAAAGCCTATTCACTCACTGACTCAAACTAAAAGACCTGTCTGTCTCTGTGGGACCAATGAATGGCTCGTGAGTTGACAGTTTTTCTTTCTTCCTGTTTTTTCTCTTTTTTTTTCTCTCTGGATTTCAAGGCTTTGTAGGTGTCCCACAAATCTGCTGAACCAACCTGTCAGCCACCATTGTGGAGGTCTCGAGGAGATTTTTGTGCATAATTGAATATCCAGGCCAGAAAAAGAACAAAACCTGAAAAAGATTCCTGTGTTGTTGCTGCAGGATACTGCAGTCGACAGTCTGATAAGGTTGCTTGTCTTCAGACGTTCTGTGGGTTACTGTAAACTACGCTGTCTTTAGCCGCTGTCTCTTTGATCCTGATTATCACTTCAGTGCACTACAATGTGTAGCTGGAAGCGTCAGCTCACTTAGCTTAAATAAACAGCGGCTTTTTTGCTTTGCTGCCGAGTTTACTAGCCAGCAGGCAAATGAGAAAAGCAAATGACTCAACTTGCTCCTTGCCCCCAACACCAGCGTCTGAGATGTTTGCTAGCGTGTAAATCATACACAGACGTAATCACAGTTACATAATCATACAGTAAATGCAAATAATGTATCCGTAGCATAAATATTAGTGAAAGTCAGACTGAAATGTGAATACTACGGTGGCCCTGAAGGTCAAAAACACAACAATATTTCAGGAAACAAAACACAACATTTCAGATTACGGAAAAAGCTGTTGGAGTTTGGCCAAATGAGTCCACAGGACAAAACAAACACGCACACCTAGATGCATTTCTTCGCAAAACTGAATTTTAATCTCAGTTTGACTCCAACAGTCAGAAAAAAAATGAAATCAATTGTGGAGTACTTTTTTTTAGAGATGGCAAATCTGTGTTTGTACCCTATATTCAGTCAAACGACGAGCCAATCGCAGCTGCTGTTGCCCGGAGTCGACCTCGGACGTACCTGAAAAGTGTGTCAGTACCTCACCACAAACCTCTCCGTGTCAGCTCGCCATTTTGCTCAGTGCAGATGAGTGACAAGAGATCTGCAGTGACACTGGGAGCACGTAAAGCTTTTATCAGCGGCAGACTGAGAGTGTCCCTCCTTCACACATGGCCGAGTCTTGAAGGAGATGGAAGTGGGAGTTACACCTGACTGGGGGGCAGGCAGGGACACATGTACAAGGACATGCGTGTGCACACACACACACACACATACAAGGACATGGTATCTTAATCCTGGGAGAGAAGTTGGAGTCTGGACATCAGTCTGTGCAGCAGAAAGCACGCTCCATCAGCCCACAAGGGGACCATTTGAGTCGAAGCAGTCTTCCTCACTCTGCGTCAAACTTGTCAGAGCGCTCTGGTGGAATCCTTCCTCCCTGAACAATAAGTTTAATGGACATTCAATTTTTCCTCCACACTGTTTCTCCTCCAAGTGAAGAAATCAAAGCTGTGTGGAGAGTCTTCAAAAGGCTGCGATTAAATGCTGCAGCACTTCTACATTTTTTAATGCATACATTTTTTATGCATGTTAACAGGGTTGTATAACTTACGCCCTCCTCCTCTGCGGCTCCATTGTACTTGGTTGCTGAGAGCAATAGCGCGCATCAGGGAGAGAGGATTTTGCAGATTGGGTTACATTATTCTGCCTGTGCCACCCCACATGTACAGTGGTGGAGTGCTACCACCCACCAGAGCATGATTTATGAGGTACACAGTCGCCAAATTGCACCTAATGAATTGTATTGCTGCTGCCTGCGTTTAACACCCCCTTCGTTTTACTGCCTTTGTTTAACATGGGTTAACAGCCCGAGGAATACCAATCAATGCTGAAATGGTTAATGAGTAAACGTGTGAGATGAAAAATATGAAAGATTGATTTGCTCTTGCCCTAAGTGGGATTTATAATGTGCGTTCTCACGCCGGGCCTAAAGATCAACCTCAGTGCTCTGTACTGCCGTGTTTGCGGAGGTCTGGGTTCATGTTACTGTATCCATATGTTCAGTCTGCGGCCCAGGAGGAAGCTGTATAAACAGATCCCACACATCTGTCTGCATGTCTCAGATCTGCCTCGACCCCCCCCCGCCACTGATGGAGGGGGGAATAAATTTAGGTTTAGCACACCTGCATCAAACCATCTCATTCAGCCGCGCCGGAGGTCAGCATTCCGTAAATATCCTCTCGCTCCTGTTAACGTGTCACAGCTTTTAAATGGATCGACAAACAGCCCACCTGGGACTCATGGGAAAGAGAGAGGAAGCGGGTGTGAGGGAAGTAAAAAGGGGGGGTAAAAAAAAAAAAAAGGCACAC
>JAQLOL010000013.1:17587278-17598878 GCA_029783665.1 Naso thynnoides
TGTGTGTGTGTGTGTGTGTGTGTGTGTGTGTGTGTGTGTGTGTGTGTGTGTGTGTGTTTGGAGGGGGGGGATGGAGGTGCTGCCGGGTATCCTCCAAAATAGTTAAAATTTTTCATCAAAATCATTTATATCTGGGAATTTTAAAAATTTGGACATAAATTATATTGAGTAAATTCAAATAAAAGTAAACTCTGATATTAATGGGCAATAATAAGCTACTTAATACAAACATGATAACAGCTGAGTGTAAAATAGGTGAAACACAGCTGGCGCGTCTTAAAACACAACACTTTTTCTAAATTCATTTTTTATCTGGGGGTCCGTGCTCTGTTTCTCTATTGATCCAGAGGTCCTTGGGCTGACTAAGACCCCTGTTTTTAGATATTTTAGATTTTTTTTCGTTAAATAAGACAGAAGAAGCAGATGTAATTTTAATCATTTCACAAAGTAAACTGACTTTTCTATGGAAGAACACATCAGACATGAATCAAGGTGTTTTTTTCTGTCTTAATACATTTCTGAAGGGGGTCTTTAGGTACAAAAAGTTTTCTCGGAGGACTCTGTGGGACGGTCAGTACAGATTTGTGCTTGCACGGTGCTGAACGGCACAGCTTGCAGACACAACGTCGGGCGCGCTGTGCTGCAGCTGGGTCTTGACGTGCACTGAAGTCTGTCACTGCGCTCACACTCCGCTCTGTCATCTCCAGCATCTGCTGTGACTTCTTGTTGGAGAAGCTTCTGGAACAATCACAGTTCTCTGGTTGTCAGCACCTGGTGTTCCTGTCTGCTTCCCTACAGCGTATCACTCTCTATGTCACACACACACACACACACACATACACTGGGACACACATTAAAGTGCTTACAACATAGGCATTTAATAATGTCCAGCATTGAATATTTAATTTTCACATGTATGCAGTACAACTCTTTTTTTTTTAATTGTTGCTTTTTCAAAATTGTTCTCGTGGTCCTGCTATCTGCTCTGGTGTTGCACACTGACCCAAAAAACACTGAGAACATTTATTAATACTGAAGTCTGTATTTATATAGTTGTTTAAATATAGAAATCAAACTTGTTTTTATTTTGCTTAGGTGGACCTCTGCTGAAAACAAGTGTGAATGAAAACAGGAAGAGAAACAAGTTAGACACAATAGAAAAATCGAACACTGATTCAGAGTATTTTTGTTTTTTATTTTGTACTGTAAAGGTGGAACAAAACATCACAATAACTGTAATACTGAGACTACAGTTATAATTTCACTTCACGCAGTTGTATTTAAAGGTGTTGATGTAGAGTTCAGTACAGTACATGATGGGAGTTTCTGTGAAATTAGCTGGTTGTGATGATTGTTGTGGCTCTGCTGTTATTTTTTATTATAAAAACACAACGTTTCCATCAGGTTTTATCATAAAACACACTAACATAGAGTTTGAAACTTATATGCAGACATTGTAACTGAGCAGGAAGAGCGCAGGCGGCAGTTGTCGAAAGTGTAATGACAGCTAGAAATACATTTGTGTGTGCGTGCATGCATGTTTTTCCCTGTTACAGTTTGATTGACATCTGTCTGCTCCAGCTGTCACAGTCCTGTCTAGTCTCATTGTTTTCTGGCTTTTCTGGCGTTTGCTCCGAGTTTTCCTCCTGTGCTCCACCCCAGTCGATTTTTCCTTAAACACCTTCTCTTCACACCTGCCCTGCCTGTTGCCAGCATGTTCGTGTTTATTCCTCTCACCTGAGCATTTCCACTGCCTCTAAAGCTGAGGCTAGACTACATGATTTTTTTTTGCCTGATTTTATCCGTGATTTACAATCCGACCGAGTCTGTATTAGGCTGCACCCATCAGCAGTAGTTGGGGGCAGTCGGCATGGCACGTTGGCACAGAAATCTGTAAGTATATGAAGGGGCGCACACTCGAATCGGCAAATCAAACATGTCTGATGTTGTAGCTCACATGGCCTAGCCTTGGCATTTATTAACGTTACCAAAAGATGTTTGATTCACTCACTTCCAACTCGCTCTGCAGTGCGTAGAGTCCACGCTGCCCACATCTACTCCTCCTCAACTTGATCCAAGCGCATTTCCATGGCTGCGCAAATAAGTGCAGCAGCTAGCCGTCTGTCATCCACGTTTGTTTGTTTACTCTTCAAACTCTTGCTCTCGGAGTGTTTTCGTGAGAGTTCGACGCGTTCAGATGGCTCCAGTTTGGACTGACAGATCATGTAGTCTGTGATCCCTCATCTGGCGCAGTCGTTAAATGTATGATCCCCGGCCTTTCAGTCGTCATTAAAAAAATCTACTGAGCCAGTCGGCTAGCGTATACTCTAAGTCTTTTCATAATCGTTGAGGACTGTGAAAGTCGTGTAGTCTAGCCTTAGCTTAATTCGCTCAACAGTTTATGTTGTACTTAAAACCAGTTGTCAAAGGTGGGGAGGTTCAGTTTGTTTGCCACTTCTGTCATTTTGAATAAGCTTCTTGCTTTTGATCGTGCCTGCTGGTCTCCAATTGGCACCATCTCCTTCACTTCCTTTCACTGTGATACTAGCTAACAGGCAGCTTATTAGCAACATAAATGCTAACCCAGAAGTTAGCTCTTTGTAAGGCAGGTAACAAACACATTATGGGCCCGTTTCCTGTTCAGGACCTAAGTTAGATCAGAACGAGGTTAATTCTACCTAAATTAATCCACACTAGACAAACAGCTGTCTGAAACGTTCTTTAAAGCAACACTATGTAACTTTGACTGCGACCCACTGCTTTGAACAACTAAATTAAACAGTGCATGTTGATACGTCACTCCAAACAGCAATTTAGGTGAAACCAGGTCATATTTTACGGTGAACATGTCCTCTGGTTTTCTCTCTGATGTCTTACGACTGCTCTGCCTCGACTCTGTGATTCACAAAGGTTCCTGAAAGCAACATTAAACATTAAACCGTTAAAGTATGAGCTACTGTGCACTATGGCAAAAGTGGTTTTTTTAGATTAGAAAGTTTATTGTTAATCACATCTGTGCTTTTTCTGAATGAAAGACTGAAAATACTAACATTTGATTATGATCGTGAAAATGAAAATGATTTTTTCATTATTGATTCATTTTGATTTTACAGGAGAATAACATCTTACAAAAAAAACACCCTTCCCTTCAATCCTTTTGGTGAACATTAATATAGAAGAAAGGATGGTTAGCATAAAAGAGCTGATGTAAAAAGCAGAGAGGTGCACTCACATTTCCACACAGCAATCCATTCAGCGCGAGGCTGCTTTGAGCTCCCCACTGCCCTCAAAGTGAATTTATACTGTCAGGCAAACATGTTCCTTTTTTCTTTGCCTCTTTGGTCGAGTTTGATTCAGCATCTCCGAGATGTGTTGAAACACCTTTAATAGGAAAACTGAAGCAAAGAAGAAAAAATCAAATTCATACACTCAACTTATTGCTTCAGCATCTGAATAAAAGATTCCAAACTCTGAAGATATTTTTAACCTCCTCTGTTCACGTAGCTTTGGAGTCTCTGCTTTTTTTTTCACCCAGTATCTTAAGTGGGGTACTGTGGAGTCACATCTCTTCCTCATCATTATTAATTACTGATTAAATGATGATTGAAAGTTTCTTAACCTGACTGCTTATGGAGATGTATTTAGTTTGCTGATTGAAGTCTCTCAATCAGCAGCAAGGTCTTTAATCAACACCTGATTATAACATGCAAACATACAGTGGTCCTTCTGTCTCCTCTTAGTTTTCTCTAAAAAAATCACCTTTCATTAATTTCAATTAATCCGTTAGTGGTGGTAAGGTCAGTAAATGCGCCACCTTACCCACTCTTTGTTTCGACTCAGTATTTTTCTCTTCAATGTGAGCCTGTCCCGCATCGCCTCATCACTCCATCAACCAAAATGTTAGAGCAGGTTAGAGACTGATAATCTTGGTCTTCATGTGTTCTCAGTGATTGATTGCCAGTCAGGGAGCGGGGAGGCTGTTAAGGTGTCAGATAAACTGACACTACAGCCAAGACTGTGTCCCAATTTTTTCCTCCCATTTGACACAGTTCTGATGTTTCAGCAACACTGTGAACAACAAAAAGCTGCACACAGAGGCATTTTCCAACCCCTGGCTCAAAATCAGATTCTGGGACATGCAAATGAGTGACTTCAGATTTGTCTTTAATCCCAAAGAAGGAAAACCAAACAGCAGACTTGAGTGGTGCTTGGAAAGGCGCCTAAATTCAGTCAAAAGTTGTGAGCATGAAGCAAGATTGAAAAGTCTTCAAACGAGCAGAAGCAGCGCAGGAGCAAAACTGAATGTGACACCTTTTGTTTCTAACTCAGTGTAGATTCTGACAATAGCATCTGTTCATATTTTTGTTACAAAGACTGTGCTATATCTCATAATAGATATGAGCAGACATCCAAAAGAAAACAGTTACGTGCAGGAATTCTAAGTTGAGCTTGAAAGTCTGCGCACAGTACGCCCAGTGTGAAAACAGCCTTAATTATATACCACTGAATAAAGCATAAAGAAAAGTAGACATTTGGGGAAACACTTTTTTCAATTTAGTGTTGAGAGTTTGATGAGATGATCAATAAACGGCACTTTCAGATCTGAACGTTTAGTACAATGTCTGAGCCAGAAGAGGACCAGGAAGTTATTAGTTTAGCTTAGCATAAAAACTACATAAGAACAGGGTTCAGCAAAGAACCAAGGTCATTTATTTACAACACAGAGTTACAATGACATGTAAGGCTCTTCATGCACACTCATAGAACATATACAAAAATATTTTACTTAAAAATAGTGTCACAGCACTGTCTCTCGGCTGTCAGGCTAGGGGGTGGGCATGTGAGACTGTCGAGAGATCCCATTTAAGCCATGAGTTACGTTTAGAGTTTTGCCTTCCTGTTAATGTTAACAGAATGAACTGATGAGTGATCCAGATGATAGGACGTAACTCAGACTATAGGTGGAGCTGTCTGAAGCAACGTGCCCAGGCACGCAGAAGCACACATCCTGAAGAAAAGCTGCAACAGGTAGGCCCATCTTTACGTTTTCTAGCCTGCACAGTCAAGCTCTAACTAAAATATATATACGGACACAAGCCCAGGTAATCCTATATGAGAGCCATGAACCAAGGGCTGTGGTGCCGTAGCAATAGAACAAAATAAATTAATATAAATGATTATAAGACAGTCTTGATTATACGATCAGCATCTTAGCATCAAAAACAAAGTCTGTTTACAGACAATGACCAGCTCCACAAAGAAATCAAAGAAGTCACAGCATTTTTGAGGGGAGGCAGCAACTCTCACTGTGCTACATATTTTGAAGGAAGTTATGCAGATATAATGTGGCCATGGGTCAAATTCCTGAAGGAAGTCTGCAAAACTCTGGGTTGGACTCTGCTCTGCACAACGAAAACGGGAATATAAATGGAATGTTCTTCAAGCAACTCATGTAAACACCTTAATCCTAATAATGTCATATTAACAATAAAGCCAATATTCAGGTTATTGCAGTCCATGTAAATGTTCCGATAGATTTCAACACAGCTGCTCCTTACAGGAGTTTTTCTACTCTGTCTGCACTGAACACGGAGTGAAGTGCAAAGCTTGATCCAGGATGTTGTGCTGGAGGCGGAGCCAGATCTGGGCTGTGATTTTCACTTGTAGGTCAGAATGAGTTCCATTTCGAGCTCTACTGCTGTTTGAAATCATTCACAAACAGGAATTTTATTTACGATTTAGTGATATTTTAGAGGTGCTGGTGAGCAGGTTTTTTCGGATTGAGTCATGCTAATTGTTTCCTCCTGATTTTAGTCTTTGTGCTAAGGCTAATATAAGCTAGCCACTTGCTAAAACTCCCTCACAATTTGAGGAGAAGTCAGAATTTTCCCTCTTGTCACTGGAATAGAAAAAGAGTTTGTGTGGAAAAAGATAAGTTTATCTGATTTATTCTCTTCTCCGTTGGCCACCAGCCCAGTCTGCCCAGTTTATTATCTGCACTGGGTACAAAGAAGTTGGTGTGAGTTGCTGTCCATTTTAACTCAATCAATCTACCACAGCGCCATCCACTAGAGGGCACAAATATGGGTTATTATCAAAGATCTGGCTCACTCAAGCTTCATATTTATCACATACACAGGAGAAATATTATTCTTCTCTTGTAACTTTAGCAAGAAAGCAATAAGAATTTTCTTTGAACATTCTGTGACTGGCTAGTATCTAACAACATCATCACTCTTTTTCCGAGTGTGGGCATTCCCACAATCCAATTCCCCACCCTGGCCCAGGAACCGGGGATAGGTCATTGTAATTTTACTGCTGTAAAGGATTATAGTAAAATACTGATTACCTGACAGAGGGAAATGAGGCTACGGCCAGTGTTAGTGGGTTTTTTCCAAATCTGAATTGACAGGGCGGAGGTGGGTGGTTAAGTTCAATCCACTATTGCTGATGAGCAGGCTGATTTCTATTAACCTGCAGCCTGCAGATCAAACAGACAGTTCCATGCTGCTGCTACTGCAACTGAGAGAGAGAGAGAGAGAGAGAGAGAGAGAGAGAGAGAGAGAGAGAGAGAGAGAGGGACTCAGCCACCAACTTTTATGACACAGAAAGTCTGCTTAATGGGCTGGAAGATTCTTCCCATTTAGCCCTGTGCGGAAATATGAGGAAGCTGGTCGGTGCTCAGGAAAAATGGCTACTTCCAGTTAAGTCCCCCAGTGGATTGGAAATTAGGAAATTATAAGCAGAGTGATCAATCATGGGGGAGTATGTGCTGCAGCATGAAATGCTCCAGTATTCCTAGAGATGGGTGTGTGAGAATGTGTGGCGACGTCGAACTTTATATGAGCAATTATCGTAGGTACATTGCTGCCTGTCCCATTAGTTAACCACGGCTGACAGAGCATGTGCCAGACTTAGACCCAGTTTTCATGTGCTTGTTCACAAACTCAGCTCACGTGAGCTGCCATCATGGTTATTTTTAAGCACTGACACCGGCAGGTATGTGATGGTGTGGAAACAGACAAACACAATATGCCAAAGTAATCTCAGTGATTTGCGTTGATTCTTATTTACCCCGCATCCTGATGTGTCCAGCCAGACATGAAGCCTGTCGGCGAAAAACAACCAAACAAGCTCAACATCCAGTGTTAAAAAAGCTTAGTGTTTGTCTCCCAGCCTCCCCTTGTTTGACAGATGGAGCCCCAGCACATGAGCAGACAAAGCCAGCGGCGGCGGCAGTGCGAGAACAGGAAGCCCCGAAAGAAGAAGCAGTTCTGGGGCCGATGGGGGAATATGTCAGCGAGGGTACTGTGGGAGGGTTGGAGGCTGGAATACTGATGCAAAGCAATCACGACAAACAAGATGCAAATTGTCATCATAAACAATCAAACACATCTCCCAGCTGACAGCGAGGATTGATAGTGATAGCGAGTCAGAAGTTGTAGAGCAGAACTGTTTGAGTTTAAAGCTGCAACATGAAATTTGTTTGATTGATGCAGATCGGAGACGTGACAACAACTGAGCAGGGAAGCAAATAAACAAAGTGCAATGAAGCCTAACAGAAGGAAGACAGAGATGTGTTTATGTTCACATTCATTTCCTCTGATGTTAGGTCAAGTTTCTTGACTGCAATTGTAAAGAAAGAGGGTGAGCTCACACAGTAGACCGAAGAAACACAAATATTTAATGTCTGCGTCTTCCAAAGAGAGAATAGACCTGGAAATCCAAATCTGAGTGATAAAGGCTGGATGGAGATGAGATGTTGCAAGCAAACCTCAACACATAGGGTTGAGGTTTTCAAGCTTTGACAGCTGACAGTCTTTTTAAATGAGTAAAACATAAAAAAAAACTGTACTAGAGGCTAAATTAACAAAAGTAGGCCTAAATAATTTGATGTTTACCAGGGTTAGCAAAATGCTAACAGAGGCATCTTTCCCTGTAGTTAGCATTGCTTTCACTATCTTAAACAACCATCTTTTAAAGGAAACTTGTGAAGTTTTTGGCCACTAGTAGCACTGTGGAGCAATGCGGTTATGAGTGGGTCTTTGTTTGCAGTGGATGGTGCGACTACATGAGGATGTAATACACATTTCTGATGCTAGGTTCATGCAGTTCTGCTGATTTAGTTGGCAGTAATTTGCCAAACAAAGACCCTACTAGAGCCCTGTATTGGGACTGGGATCCCGCAAGTACCACAAAACCCAACACAAGTCTTGCAGGAGATGGCGGTGTTACTGCTGTAGGGGCAAAAACTACATTCAAATACTACAGCGGGTCACGGGCTCTAAACCGGCAAACTGCGGTTAGGTTAACCTAAGCTGAGAGAATTTTATCGGGCTACTAAATGCCAACGTTAGAACTCTCTCTCCAATTATGACACGATGACACACACTTAGAAACCTCAAAATGCTTGTTCATTCATTCATTTATGCATGTAATTTTCAGTGGTGTAAAGCAGTTTATTCATTTTTTTGCTGCGTGTAATGATAAAATGATTTCTATAAAACTGTCACATTTCAGTGAGCAGGAGGAAAGAGCAGAAACTAGAAAGCAGAGTACAACAAAACTGGCTCCCAAAAAGACACAGGGATCGAAAACAAAATAAAACAACTTTTGCAAAAATAAACATTCTAAAATAATAAGTTAAATAAATCATATCATTTTGCTGTAAAAGAGCTGTACTTATTGCAGTAGAATAACTGTGATTAGTACGCACTGTAGCCTTTTATTAGCAGCAGTTTTGCAGTAACGACAGGTGTGCTTTCACTGTTAATATCACATGCTATGTTGTCCCTATGGGACAGGAGAAGGCCCAAAATCAATGTAATTCTGCGCGCGGAGTAAATCATTTTGAATATCTGCAGGTGCATGCCGGAGTGGACACACACATCCTGGGAGCAGGCAGCAACCGTCAGAAATCCGACAGGAGCCGGTTTAACAAAGCAGTCCTGCACAAGGCTCCAGTGCCTTCCTCCTTCGCACGATGAAATAAAAGATATCTTTGGTGATCAGGTTACAGTCAGAGAATGTTTGACCTCATGAAAGTACAGATGTAAACGCACCAAAGATGCATTAAGGACTGTTTGTGATTTCATCAGCTAAACCATCTGTCATCCATAACGGTCCTCATCATTTTCCACGATGGTCCTCATCATTATCTTCTCCCACCACTCTTGAATTCCAGATCGTCCTCTGGACGGAATCGACACTGAGCATCACGCTCCTCTGCTTTCATCTTCAGCACTCTAGTTGTCAAAGACAGATTCATATCCACTTTGAAAAGCAAAATGGGGCCCATTCAAAAGCACATTTTACTATCTTTATTTTTATTTATTTTATTATAGTTAGTTTTTGCTGTTTTATTTTAACAGAATCAGGGTGTGGGGAGGAAGATACTGAACAACAAAGAGAAGCTGGATGGAGCGATCAGATCTCAAACAAATCTTAATGTAGACACTTGAGACACGTATTAAAACCATGTGTAAATGTAATCAGGTTAAATCACATTTGCATAGAGTCTGGATACAAGACAGATTTAATCAAAGGTGTACAAGATGCAATCAGTGTGCATACCAATGCAACAAAGGCTTCTTAGCTACTCTAACTAGTCAACATGGATATAAACATTGTTGGTTACATCAGTGTGAGACCTTGTGAATACACAGATGCATTTGGTGAGAAACACTGATTGTTTACAAGAAACCTCAACGGGGCATAATAAAAGTTGGCCTCTGCAGCGGCTCCGTGTGCTGCCTCCTCTCTGCCCATGCATAGCACTCCACTAAAGACTCACACGGCTCAACATGAGAGCGTACAACTCCTCACAGACGTTTCCACTCAGGTGGATTACTTCAGCCTTTTGGGCTCAGAGCTTTTCCAATGATTTTTTCTATTCAGCGGTTTTTACAGTTTTATATTTGGACCAACTACAGTAACAGTCAGTTCGTATCCAATGCCGAGGTGCTAAAAAAGTTTTGGTCAGTGCAACATATCATCTGCCATCCGGTCTTAAGGGTTGTGCAAAATCCTTTATTCTGAACCAAAGAACTCGTGTCCTCAAAAAATAGTTTGTGAATTAATGTTTTGATGGTTTTGGTAAGAGAGAGTATTAATGTTATGAAATAGGTGCTTTGGTGAAAATAGGTCCTGTGATGAAAGATGTGAGCAGGAAAATCTTTTATATAAATTGTCTGTACGGGGTGAAGATGAGAGGTGAGGAAGACACAGAGGGAGTAATGGCCAAAGAGCTGAGAGATTTCTGTGTGTGTGTGTGTGTGTGTGTGTGTGTGTGTGTGTGTGTGTGTGTGTGTGCTGCAACCTGCACAGGGAGCTGCAGTGGCGGCTGTGTGCTGATCATTCATGATGGCACCTTAGAGGCCTTCCTGTAAGGAAGAAAAATGAAAACTATTAAAGGCTCGCTGGGCTATGTTGGCTTTGGTGTGTCAGCAGTTATTAGCCAGGGACAGCAGTCTTTAGGTCCTCAGATATAGAAGAGTGTGAGACTGTGGAAGAGGAGGGAAGGACACCATGATCCCGTTATATACGCCACTCTGATCTGTGCTGCAGAATGTTCTGCACTGTGCTGCTGGGGCTGAGGGCTTTCTTTTATCAATGGCTTTTTGGGTGGTAATGTAGCAGTAAAGTAGTAGTAATCCACACAATCTGTTTTCCTGTGTGTGCGCACATGTGTGTAATTGTGTGTCTTTCTTTTTTCTTGGCTCCATTCTTGGAGTTGAGCAGTTACAAACACTGTGGTGTGTCTGCACTGAACTTGTCAGAGATCAGCTGTCAATCAAACTGTGTGGGTGGAACTGTGACCTCTTTTTCCTTGGTTTTCTGTTGTAAATTGGCACTTTTTTTCTTTGTTCGTTACATTGTGTTTTCATTGCTCTTACTTCATGTCTTCACCCATTTATTTCACGTTTTTAATAAACTCTCTGCCAGTAGCAAGACATCACTACATGACACTGTACGTCATAGGTTATCCTCATGCTCTTATTCTGCAGCTTAGATGGGAAACAATCACAACCCGGCTTTACACTCAGTGTGGTTTTACTTTCAAGTGGCTGAACTTTCTTAAAGGTCCGGTGTCTATGATTTAGTCTGATATAGCAGTTAAGTTGTGCCCGACTAAATATCCCTCTGCTCATCCTCCCTTTTCAAGCATGTGGGAGAACTTACAATGGCTGAAAACCCTGCAACAAACAAACAAACAAACAAACAAAAAACACTAAAGGTCCTCCTTAGGGCCAGTGTTTGGTTTGTCCGTTCTGGGCTGCTGTAGAAATATAACAGTGCAACATGGGGGACTCTGGAAGAAGACCTGTCAGTACAGTCAGTAGAGTTTGACAGTCTTAATCACATTTAATGTTTTAAAACTAAATCATAATTGCAGTGTGGCTAGAAAAAGCCAGGTCTGGTGCTAGCGACAGCCTGTTTTGTAATTTCAATTTGTGGTGACTAGTTTGCTAGCACTTAGCAAAGACATTAGCATAACATTAGCTGCAAACAGTACTCCAGCTAACACTAGAAAATAGATTTCTCATTGTCAGTTAATGTCCAGTTACAACAAACCATCTTGACACCAGCATCTTGTTATC
>JAQLOL010000013.1:17598978-17613920 GCA_029783665.1 Naso thynnoides
TTTAACATTAGTATTTCACAATCACATGATTTGTCAAAGTGGTGTAGCCATAGCTAGCTGTCCAAGATGGCGGACCTCTTTGTGCATTTGCAACTGACTGACCGACAGGACCCGCTAGCTCTCTCTACAGCTATAAAAGGCTTATTGTAAGATACTGGTGAAACTACAATTCTTATTTTCAGGTGATTAGCCTAGTCTGTAATGAAAACAGACTTTGTATTAAATTTCTGCCATATTCTCCAAATAGATCCCCTAAATCCCACATACTGTGCCTTTAAACTGTTGCACAATCCGTTTTGATCTGAATTTGGCACAAAATAAACGCCATAGCACTGCTCTTGTTTTGTACACTGACCTCCACAGTGCGCCCAGCCTTAAGTTCCTCCTAGTCTCTGTAAAGCAGCCCTGCCTGTCCCTCTCATCCTGACCCATCTGAAGCAGCATTAAGAGCAATAAAGGCCCTACAGGGCTGCCAATCACAAACTCCTAACATGTGACTGGATGCTTCAACTCTCACTCCCACGTTGGTGATGTCCTAAGAAGCCACACCTCGGCCATATTGCTTCTAGCAGCGACAGAAGTTATGTTCTGTCTGGGGGCAACAGGCCCACCTCTCCAGCTGCTCCATAGATTTGTCATCACCGTGAGCCCTGCAGGGATTTATGCCTTTGAATTACTGTCAGACTAATCAAGGAGTGCATAAGTGTAACCAAGCAAATAATATAAACAACAACATAAATGTTAGCTCTGTGATATTACTGTATGCTCAGCCTTGGACAAAACTATGAGTGTGATGAAACGGATGCAGATGACGACTTTAATATTAGATTTAACCATCAATAACATAAAATACGACTATAGGGACATGCATTATAAATCACATAAAATGAAGGTCATTGTGTCCATAAATGCATAGCCTGCTGGTCATATTCACATATTGTATTATAAAACTACTACCTGCTGCCGAATTTGGTGTCCTTGCATTTGCAGCCCCTGCTGGAAGACGGATCCTCGATGGACTAACTCTCATTACTCATTACAGTGTTTGAGGACGTGGGGGACCACCTGCGACACTTATAAATGACTTGCTTGTACAGTTTGCCTTGGGCGGAGCTGTTGCCGGGCCTGACCAGATGGCCTGTGATCAACTCCCGTTCATGTGGTGCAATACACATGCAGCGCGTCCGTCGCCCAGGGGCCCAGTTTACTTTTCTCATGCATTATAGGGTGAAAGAAATGCGCCACCACAAGGACTTCTCTTTATGGAACTTTTTCTTTTTCTTTTTTTTTTAAAGAGCAGATAATGTTGGTGTGGTTTCATAGTAAGTGTGAAGACAAGCTATCTCATTAATTGACATCTTAAAAACACCTGAAAACAGCCCCTTGAATTTTTTCTTATCTTTGTATTCTGGTTGGAAAACAAAGCTAGACAAGGAACACGAATGGCAACGTTTGTGACAGTAATCCACGGCGGAGTGGGAAGGTGATGCAAGAGGTCACTGAATGTAAACGCTGCTGTTGGGCGGCTAGTGTTAATCCCTTGGGCATGGCGACCGAGCATGCATCAATCACAGCCGTGTGTGTCCAGAGGTGAGCCAACAAGCATTAACCTTGAACCAGAAGTCAAAGTCTTGCTGTTCTTCCCCCACGGCCACAAGAAAGACCACCATCGTGTCCACTCACATATAAACAACCTGGAAGTTAGCCAAAGTTCAAGTGAAGCCTCGTGCTGGTGAAACTGTGGAGTAAGATGGTAAACAGAGGAGCCTGTTTTGACAGTTACGTCGTGAGAAATTCACAGTGTGTGGCTGCATAAGTGACCGCATGTTTGCTGTATCATCATTACCGCATATTTAAAAGTGACACCATTTTGACTGTTTTCCTCTTCATTCACTGACAAAGACTAACTTCACCTGGTGGCTGAAATTTGTGTTCTTAAAGGAGAAGTTGAGGTTTTTGCACATTAAGCCTTATAATAAGGATATTTACGATCATATACGATGTCCTACAGCATTATTATGACAACAGGTGCAGTCCTGAGGGCTGGAGCTCATTGCTGACGTCATTGCTACTGAAAACAATGGAGGAGCGTGTGCACTCAGACAGTCTGTCAAAAACACGATGAACGCTCATTTTTAAAGATGTGAAACTCATTTAATGTTTTGTGGTGTCCTCCCATGTACCGACACCAAGAAGCTAAACACGGACATATAACCCAAAAGTGGCACAAACAAACAGCTGTTTTTAGGTTATATATATTATTCATGTTTAGCTTTGTGTTTCAGTGTCGGTAGATGAGAGGACACCACTAAACACTGAGCAAGTTTAAAGTCTTCTTAAAATTACAAGACTTATTACAAGGCCTAATGTGCAAAAGAACAACTTATCCTTCAAGGAAGCCCATCCTGTTTTACATATATTTGATACAGAACTGCCAGCAAAAATAATCAAGTAGCATATGCAAGTGCTTTTGTACATATCTGGCAGACATTGTGGTAGCATTAATTTGTATTTCTTGTGTGACCACCTAAAGCATTTAAAGGTCAAATGTTTACTCGCCTTTCGTTCATGCCAACACTGGATGATGCTCTCAAGCTGCCAAAAAGAAGTTTTATGGCAGACTTTTCTTGGTAAAAAAAAAAAAACAAAACAGCTGTCTGCTGGTGAAAAAGGCTCGATCAGAGCGTGAGAGTGAACTAAACGGTGACATTTGTGGTTTAAAAAGTTACGACAGTGAGCTAAAGCAGTTTCTAAAGATCCACACTGCTTCTCAGTGTGTTTATTATCAGACAGCAGCCCACACAGGTGGCAGTAATTAAAAGGCATCAAATTAATTTGTCAACAAGATGCACCTGGCACATTACACAACAACAAACTCTTAGGGAAACTATCCAAATAACTTTAACAGAAGAAACTTGAGCTAACCTGTCTAGCTTGAACATGGTGAAAACTTTAGTAGTTTAGTACACACAGCTTGATCAGTTGACCTGTTTTGTCAGGTGACAATGCTCAAACCCGAGGGGTTGCAGACAGGCTATTAACACACGTTAAACTGTCAAGGATAAATCCAAAACTTTGGCACTGCATAAAGTGAAATTCATAGTAAACGTCTGCTGGATAGCAGCTGACCTAACAAGTAACGAGAAAGACTCATTATTGTGCAAGTTACTGAAAAAGTAGTATTTTGTTACAGTTGTTAGTTACTTCTCTTAAAAGTAACTGGATTGCATTATCTACTACTACACACAAAATAAAATATTTTACATTACTTTTAAATGTGCGTTCAAATTCTCTTATTAAGACACTTGTCACCGTAGATTATGGTTATGGTCTGTGGCACAGTGCAGTCTATTTTTATTTATCATTACACCCATTATCCCCGTTGTGATTGTTGTTATTTATACTAACTTAGGTATTACTAGCTGTACTTGTAAAGACAGCCAAACACAAAATAGCATACTTCACACTCACTCATGCACACACATACCTGGAGTAACTTGAGCAGCGTTAGCGTAGTCATGATCGGCTCCAGCTTTTTCCGCAGGGGAGATCTCCTCACTCCAACACTCCGTCTGAGAAACGTTGAATCGAATGCTGTGGACTACACAAGCTGTTGTTCTGTCATAACAGACTCCTGTCAAGACGCCCCCCGTCATTCCACTGAAAACAACACAGAACTGCCCTGTTTTTGAGCTGCTTGCGACCCCAGCTAACACTAGCTGGAGTGTAACATTAGTCTGCTTCATTGAAATGCCGGCTACACAAAAATTTAACCTTACTCCCTGTATTTTGAAGTCCTTCGTCTTGGTGAATAGATTTAATCCACTTCTTCCTTTCAGTTATATCACTTGGAAAGCCATGAAAATATAAGGTCGTCGTTTGTTATATTTACTGGAGGCACGCCGCAATGACATTAAAACGAATGTCAGCTTCGGCCATTGTGGGATATGCTAACTGTTGGCCGAGTCACACAACAATGACTACTTCTGAGTCAGAAAACCTGATGCGATGATAGCAATAACATGCATTCATAATACTTTTCTTTGCAAATGAATTAAGTCTGCGTGAATTTTCATGTATTTTAACACACATTCATAGCAGGATGCTACAGTTGGTGGGGTTTTGGAGGCCACCTAGAGGTCAAATGACCCCAGGCACCGGCCCAATCATCCTGGTGGTTAATCCGTGCTTGACATGTATCCATTTCGAGATGATCAGTCTCGGAATCCATCGGCTGCATTCGCCGTCTGACTTCCGGTAGACAGACATACAGCCTCTGGGGGCAAGCCTTGGGCTTCCACTGGAGGAGGCAAATTTCCATTTCTGACTTCCTTCTCTGCTGTTTACAGTCTGACTGTTTAATGGAGTTGGAGTTGAGAGACCACATCTACCAGTGGATCTTTTCACAAGTAGCCAGTTTACATGCCGTTAATAGTTAACAGTACGCCGTTAATTACGTGAACTACAAAAGACTACAACCAGAGACCAGGGCTTATCCGGGACCAAGATCGCCCTACCTTGCCTACAGACTCTACATTCAGTGAATGTAGAGTCTGTTTATAGAGACTACGAGATGACAAATTCTTGACTTGCCTCAACATTTGGTAACAAAAAATGTCGACAAAAATGAGAGAAAGAAATGTTTTTAGCATTGTTTCGTAGGTAGCTAGCTAACCCTACAAGCTAGCTTCTGGAGACGTAGATCATAAACCTCAGTGTCCAGAGTAGAGATGTTGCAATACCATTTTTTCGTTCCCAATACCAATTCAAATCGCCAAACTTTGGCGATACCGAAAACTGATCCAATACCAGGGTATTAAAACAACAATTCCTTTAAAACATAAGGTGTAATCATAATTTAGTCAAATAAAAAAGATTTAGGCTAAATAAAACACTAAATAAAAGTAGTGAAACAGGAATTTGGAAACTAAAATCTATGAAAATCTAATTTCCTACACCACTCTAACTAAGCTACCTAGCTAGGTACTGTTTAGCAGCTAATAAATCACATGGTATCGGATCAGTGCACAGACTGGTCCTCCCCGATACCAATAGCAGCATTTTCGGCAGAGTCAGAGGCATATTCCAATATTGGTGTTGGAACAAGTCTAATTCAGAGCACTGGCTGCATTTGGCTTTATGCTCTGCGGTTGCCCACTACTTGCAAATAAAAAAGTAACTCACCCATTGTAATTTTACTATTCAGCATTGTTTTATTTAGTTTTTTAAAAAGTAATTAGCCATTCTTTGTTACCAACAGGAGTAGTTTGATAAAAACAATATTTTACTTAGTAACAAGTTGCTCCCAACGCTGCTGTTCCATTGATAAGAATGATAAAGTATGGATGCCATCTTGCACGCTCATGGGAGAGTAAAAATGTTGTCTGCTACAAAAAATAACAGGAAAGGTTTCTGTTTACCCCATGTACGATGTATTTAAAGTAATAATTTGATCATTTGTCATTCTGGAGTAGCTATTTTTGCTTGAAAAATATCTCCATGTTTCAGAGATCACGGAAGACTCAACAATGTACAGATGATTGTTTGACCGTTTTGTCCCATAGATTACATTTTTCTATGGTGATAACTTTTTGCCTTGTGGCTATTTTAGAAAAGACTAAAGTGACTTTATAGCTTAGATCTAATCATGCTTCCTCAGCAAGCAACATCAGATAGGCTCCCTCACCTTATCAGTGAAGGCAGGCAGAGGAATCATTTCAAGCATCCACAGCCAGAAGGGAAGAAAAGGAGTAATTCATGGCTGTAATAGCAGTGGTTCAACAATTAGAGAAAAAAGTATAAGAAACAGGGCTGAAAAAAAATAACAAGAGTATGCCTGGGGGCCTTTGTGATTGGAGAAAAGAAGGAAGAGGAAATGGAGAAACAACTACTTTTAGAAAATTTTAACTGCAGATGAGGACGATAAGCCCGTGTAGCACTGTTTGATTCGTCGGATTGTCAAACGCCTTTTGATTTCCAGCTAAGTTATATAAACGGGCCTCATAGGGAGAACATCAAAATTCAGTAACTCCCTTTGAGATGAATGTTATTAGATTTTACATGAGCGGAGGTTCCTTTTATCTGGCGACCAAAGCGCAACAGCTGAAAAACGTGTTTACATTTATATTATATTAATTAGCATATACTTGAACCTCTGTGATTTTGGCTGGATGGGGACGCTTTGCTTTAGTTTGGTTATGTTTCAGTAGCTGGTATTTTAACTAAATGTGGCTTTAGGTCACATCCACAAATGGCTCATTTCTTTTTTTAACTGATACAATTGCAAAATTTAAAAGGTATGCGATCTTTCGATCAATTCATAGTTTAACTTTAAAATTAATTTTATATTATTAAATTATGAAAAATAAGTGACAGTACATATTTAAATTGTACTACTGACCTAAGAAGCTAAGCTACTAAGTTGTTTTTTGTTTGTTTTTTTGTTTTTTTCTCCCCCTACAAGGGAGACGTATAAGGACTGGTTGCCCTAGAAATTTTTTAATAACTAGATTGAGCCACTACTGGATCATATGATGGAAATGTCCTTATTTATATTCAGGACAAACACAAAAATTTAAGTAACAATTCAAACATAATAGACTATAAAACAATAAGACTCTTTGTGGTTTGTCAAAATAAAAGCTTGTGTTTGAACTTGTGCTACTAAATGATTTGATTTGATTTTATTAGGATCCCCATTAGCTGAAGCAGCGCACATCAGCTATTCTTCCTGGGGTCCACACAAAACATGTAAAAATAAGAAGAAACAATCAGAACATGAACAATGACAAAGACTAATAGACTAATAAGAAGTATCAACAATTAGACAATATAAGCAAAATACAATATAAAAAAGAAATACAAAGACATTAAAAATAATTAACGATCTAGTGTGACTAGAGCATACGACAAGTACCATTACATAACAATAAAGAAGTCAAAATTTAAAAAGTTAGATGGACTACAATCTTGCGCGAACAGCTGTAAAGTCCTGCTTCACCCACTTTTTGGAGCTAGACTTACTCTGAGTTTTAGAAAAATGTGACCTGAAAGGGAGTTCCATTCTTCCGTAGCTCTGTACAGCACTGCGTGTTGTCTGAGGTTAGTTTTAATGCTGCTTAATTCAAGTATTTTATATATGACATATGATAAATCATATGTGTTATATATATGTAGCATGAAGGGGCTGCGACTTAAATTTAACTGTGCAACTTTGTGTTGCAAAGTGATGTATGAAACTGATACTGCAATGTTAAAAAATAAATAAATAAAACTGAAATTAACTTATTTGATGTAATTTTTTATTCTTTTATTGTAGTTAGTTCTCTTAATGTTTTGTTAGCTTATTGTGGTTTAAATGAACAGTTCCTATAAATTTAAAAACGGAAATGTATGCAGATTATTTTTGATGCATTTACTAAAAGTTAGAGTGATTAAAAAAACACTGATTTCCTGAAAAAGTAAAGCATCGGTAAAAGATTTCAATAGGGGAGGGCTAAAGATGACATTTTTGTAGAATACTGAAAATACGCCGTGTTCAAATACATTCTCTAAAATATTTTTACCTATCTATGCACCCAGTTTAAAAAAACAAAACATCACCAATTTAATCAGTAATTTACTGAAGGTAAATTTTTGTTTGCTGATGTTCCCCGACTGCGTCACTTTCATGTCCGTGACATGAAGCAACTGAAATTCAGTTGCTATTTTACTATTATTTTCTCTAAACTGCTTCTGTCGATGTGTCTGAGGCTGCAGAGAACACGGCGTCAAGAATCGGAGATGTCTAATAAGGTGCTGAGAACGATTTGCCACTTTGAAATGCTAAACAGGACGGAGGTACAAATTAGCCTGGAAATGCCTGCCGCATGTAATTAAAGGCCCCAATGAATTCCAATAATCAAATAGGCCATCTTCTGAGAAAACTATTACAGGGGGATTATTAGTGTAGCAGGTTTCACTAATCACTCAATGACAGACCGGCTGTCTGCCAGCAGTGCTGTCTGTCTGGGGTCTCACACACTCACACACTCGGACACTCGTGTGCAATCACAATCGTGACATGCACCCCACCAAACATGCACGTATGCAGACAGACCAGTACACACACGCACATGCACACACACACACACACACACACAGGCAGAGTCAGTCAGTCACTCCTATTGATGTCAACCTTTTGCTCTCAGTTATCATCTGCACACAGGCAGGCTTCATATTGAATCAGAGGGACAGGGTTAAATAAAACTGGAAGGCTTTCACTTTCAATCTCATCCAGCCCCCAACTTACACGCCTCAACCGAAAGATGCAGGAGATAGAGGGGCTTTGGATGTCAGCACACGGAGACAACGTACAGTACACGGGCATGTGTATTTTGTCCCGTGTCTCTGTAAAAACTGAACAGAACATCGAACCGTGGTTGTCTTGCGTGCTGTCCACACAGCCTGGATTAAAATTAAAGCTATATTTTATATGGTAGAAAAGCTGATCATGTGCTGCCCATTCTGATCCTTGTTCTTTACGGCTGTGAAGTATTTACTACACCAGATTCAACCACACACACAGGCGTGCACACAATTTGTAAGCTGTCAGCCCTCCGCAGCATCGAAGGACCCTGGTAAAATTAATCAGACACATTAAAAAACAGACCAAAATGCGTCACGCTTTGATGCAACCCAATGTGTTTATTGATTAATAAACGGTCAAAGGATTCCATTTCCCAGATATACTGTCATTGCCTGGCGCTGCTCTTTTTGCTGCCGAAGAGGCTTTTTCCCTCAGGACAAATGTGTTTCAGCTGAGCTGATCCAGTCCCTTCTCCATTGTTTTTATGTACTTGTGTTTAGCACTCCCCGGGCTCCACTGAATACCTGTCTGTTTAGAGGCCTATAAACATAAATCAGACTTGTTAGAGGCTTTTTCATAAATTCCTCACTACAGAAAAAAGCTGCTTCAACAGATGGATGAAACACCATCAGGGCTGTTTTTTTTTCTTTTTTCTCCTCGTCTCTGAAATGAATTTCTATCCTGGCAGTGTTCAGAACATTATTGGTATCATTAAAGCTCTGATGAAAATCTGTGGTAGTACGCCAAGAGTCATAGCACCAAGCTATTGTTTTATGTCCATATCACATACAGTAGATTGAAATTATTGGATCAGATCAGGGCCAAAACCTTTTTGCACCAGTATATATTGATTTTGGAGATACTCTGGCCCCCGAAAGATGTTGATACATAATTTATACAACAAAGCCCAGAGGGCCTATTCTCTATTCACTATTCTCTGCTTAAAGAGGATGGCAAACAGTAAACACAGCTGTTCTGTCATGCATTAAAATCTTCATATGCGGTGCTAATCCTTGTCTCTTGAACTGTAACGGCAGCTCAAATAAATAAAAAGCTCTAGAGCACTCTGACCCCAATCTTCTTTTCTTTGCCAAAAGCATTCATCAATATTTCCATCTGGCAGGCAACTTTGATTTTAGTCTATATTGTGTTTGTTAGTCACCATAACTCTCTTTTTTCCCCTCACTAGTCTTTTAGCTGCAAGGTTTGACCTTTGTAGTCCACCAGTAGAGAATCTATGTCACCTCTGGCGCTCCCATTTGTCCCCTCACTGCACTTCAGTGGGAAAGATAATTAGGCTTCAAATGAAGCCCCGTTCATTGTGTCCGCTAATGTTTCAAAGCTTTCTCTGAGCACAATGGGGAGGGTCAATGGATCCACGCTCACCTCTTATTTACAAGATTCATGTTTATCTAATGCAAAATCAATAGCCCAGCACCAGGGAGAAGTTAGGGCTCGACCAACAATCGTTGAGAGCTACTTAACAGCACACCTGCCAGTGCTTTAGTGGGCTGTAAACAAGAGGGATCGGCAGAGCCTGGCCCTCAAAAGCACAGGACTCTGCCGTCCTCAAACAGTAGAGGGTCAGCTGTATTCATGTCTATAATTCCCCGTGTATCTACTTAAAGGGATTGTTCACCCAAAAATGAAAACTCAGTCATTGTTTACCCACCTTAATGCCGATGGAAGGTCAGGTGAAGTTTTGTAGTCCATAAAACGCTGCCGGAGTTTCTCAGGAAAAAGACTTTGCAGTAATCTACCAAACAATTGTAGTGAATGGTGACTAGGATTCAAACGTTAAAAAAAATACATAAGAAAACCACAGAATGCTCCATACTGCTCATCTGAAGTAATCCAAGTGTCCTCAAGTCTGGACACGCCAAGTTGTTTTGAAAAACGTCACTGATGCCATGTTTTTAGCCTCTCTGTTCACTGCAGCCTGTAGCTCCTAGCATGGTTCACACAGACCTGTGTTTACATTCTGCATGGAAATCTGGTGCCAGCAGCAGACACTCACCCAGACTTGCCCTCCAATTGATCCTGTAGATAGGCAAGCTCTCCTCTGTCTTTCGCAGTGCTGCTGTGCAGGCTTCAGACAATGTGTGCACATGTGCGTGTAAACATGGCTCCCTTCTCAGAAGCTACAGGCTGCAGCGAGCAGTGAGCCTGAAAATACGGCGTTAGTGATGTTTTTCACAACAGCTTGGCATGTTGACACTTCATGACACTTGATTTACTTCAGACAAGCAGCATGGAAGCATTCCATGGTTTTATTGTGATTTTTTTTACATTTGAACCTTAGTCACCTTTCACTTTAATTGTTTGGGAGTTTACTGAAACGCCTTTTCCCTGTGAAACTCCAGCCATGTTTTGTGGACTTAAAAAAATTTACCCAACCTTCCTTCAGCATGAGGGCAAGTGGATAGAGACAGAATTTTCATTTTTGAGTGAACCATCCCTTTAAGCCTGCAAATGCTGTAATGATCTTTGGCCACTTGAAGGCAGCAGAAAAAAAACTGTGAGCAAAACACTGACATGTGACATTTTAAGTTGATTTGACTTATTAACTCATTAAAAAGACACATTGCAACATTACAATAGAACTGTACGAGAATGTTGAAGTATGATAACAAGTGGCTATTTGCTGTGTCTTCATGACTGGTTTTGTGATTTGAAACTTCAGAAGTTGTTTTTGTAAATTTCTCTTTTTGTAAATGGGTCAATTTTTGAAGGATGAATGCAACAATAATATGAAAATCCCACATTTGGCATTTTATGGCTGCATTAAGTTGACATGGGTAACATTAGCTAACAACTGATCCTTCACTAAGTGCCACCCTCAAATGCAAATGGGTCAATCATAGCGTAGCATCTGTCAGCTCTGACCGAGGTCTGAGAACTACACGGCTGTGCTCCACTGAAACTCATTCAATCTTTTCAGATTTTCAGGATTTTCAGGCTGGTTCTGTGGATTTTGAGCTCATCGTGGTTGGAGGTTGAGTCTAGGGCACTTTTAAAAGTGATGCTCATTATTGGCAAGGTTTCCAAGGAGATATGCATTCTTTGTCTTTCCAAAATAAAGCACTGAAAAGTGTAGCCTATGCTCTGGGCAAAACTGTTCGGGTGTCCTCATTTCTCGTCGAACCCCTCATAGTTTAACAAGCACAGCTAATGTTACGTCGGCTTCGGTAACCCCTCGATAAACACAGAAGCCATGTTATGTTGTTACTGGTGGATTTTGCCTGCTTAATTTGAATTACTTATGGCTATAAAGAACGCTAGCAAGCCTTGCCAGCTAAGCTAAAGTCTATGGCTGAAGTCTGGAAATAGCAGCTCTCAACAGTCTGCAGTGTTTAACCCGAACTCGAATCGACCAAAAAGCCCAAGTTTTCTTTTAACATTAATATACAAAGAGACGTGTCCTCCCCTTGTTCTAAATGGGTCCTAAATCGTTACGTGGGTCATTGTTTGTTTTGTAAATGAAGTGAAACGCAAGTTGAAGCTGCTGCACTGTGATCTGTAGGCTTTAGCACGTGTCTTTATATTCATAATTCTAACCTGTTTTCTCTGCTGAGTCACTTTGACTTCCTGTATTTATCATTCAAAGGCTTTTTGCAGACTTTCTGTCTGCTTCTGTCTAAAATCACTGTTTTGTTTTTCCAAAAATTAGACAAAATTTCTCCAGCGAGTGTAGTTAGTTACAGTGCCAGATCCACGCTAGCTCCAAAAGCTTGACAGACATAGCAACGGTAACGGGGGGGGGCTTAGCAAGGGTCAACTGCCCACAGAGCAGACAAAGAGCGAGATTTTCATTCATTTGGGGTTGATTTTTCAGCCACTTAAGGAAAGTCAGTCCTGTATTTACTCTTCTTGTTGCTCTGATTTTAGTCTCAACCAAGATATCTGGCCAACTATGTTCACCAGCTAATAACTTGCTCTGTCTGCTGTTGTGGAGGCAGGAGGGTTGCTGGTTCTGAACAAAGCGACCCCTTTCAGAGTGCAGATTACAACTGCTGATGTCGTAATCAGCAGCATTTGTCTTTGTGATGTGAAAGCAGATATTTATTATTTGTAAGTTCAAACAACTTTTTTCTAATTTAAGTTTTTTCGTTGTTGTTTTTTTTCCAGTGCAGGGATTGTAGGTAAGCAATGCTTGCTAATGTGGTCAAGACGGCTGAAAAGCGATTTTTTAAAATAATGTAGCAAATTTGCTGTGACTTATGGCTTAATACAAGCAACGCTGAATTCATATGACCAAAAGACTTTCTTAGAGTAATTGTAACCACATCTAAAAATTGTGGTCATCTGCATTTTAATGTCATCAAGAGCAGTATAAGTCAGGAAATCTGTACAGATTGTGATGTTCTTTGCATGGACATCTGGATATGTACCTCAATGAAAGTTTAAAAGACTAATTGACAAAGCCTGATGATACTGACATTACGTCTCTACATCATGCAAACCTCTTCCCTGACACAGTGGTGTAATATCCTCTAGACCTGCAGAGACACCGCTACCCTATTTCCTGGTTCCTTGCATTCTGAGTAGATCAGCACTTAGAAATCTGCCTCAGTGGCTCTGCTCGGGGGCGTGTATCATTTGGCCCCAAATTTCACTTTTCTCCACCAGTAAGCACTATCTGCCTCACACCCCCGTGAACCCCCACAAAGACCTTGCCATCTGTCAGTGTCGTTTGCCGCAAAGTGGCTGCGATTAATTGAAAAACAATGGCGGGGCCAAGTGGGAGGGTCAAGGCAATATGCATCATGGCCTCCTCGGGTCACCTCTTCATTTCCTCATTGTCGAAACGCCTTCTCCTGACATTAGCCGCAAAGACGTCTGAACACATTGTGCCTCTTTTGGCAGTGGGTATTATCAGGCGGACAGATCCAAGAGACTCTATCTGTCTCTGTCCATGTCAGTGTAACACAGTGCTAATCAATGCTGAGGGGGATAATGTGGTGTTGATCTCAAGGGACAGGAGGCTTCCTCTATGACAAAACTCTGCATGAGTCATGACCACCCAGAAGAACCGCTGAGAGTGATGGACAGTGAAGCGCAGCTGTGAGAATCAAAGATACATACGAGGTTAGCAGTGAACAGCAGTGCCCAGCATGACACGATACCTCTGTGCTGCAGCAGCTCGCAATGTTATTTTTAATCCTGAATGAGTTTCTTTCAACTACCCTGCCACTGGCGTGAATTCTTCCTCAGTGTGATGGGTTTTCCTCCTCAATGCAGCCTCAGCAGGACGAATCATCCTGCACACGTGCTTTCAGGGTTGACTGAGCAGCTTCTCGCCCTCAGTAACCAGGTGAAGTGACCCTGTCTATATGCAGACTTACAGCTTGACGCCTCCGTTTACAACCACCCAGTCCTTTTTGCTGACACTGTATTGCAAGCCGACGCATCAAAGTCATGAAGCGTCTCCGTCACTGCATAGCCAGAGTTGGTCATCTTTATGAGCAACTCTTGTCCGACTCTTCAAAAGAGTTTGGCATCCATCTGTCACTGATTGATAGCTGGTGCTGCTGCACCAAGGTGAAGAAAAATACTCTAATTTAAAGATCCAGCCATCAGTTAAAGCTGAAGTAGGAAACATTTGAAAATCAAGCTAGCTGTAGCATGAGACTGCACCCTGCCTTTCCTGTTTTTGCTCCAACTTGCATTTAATTTTGTTTAATGTCACCCTCTTGTTTAAGTTCAGTTTGTGCCAAAGATGACATGATACAAAACTGTTCCAGGGAAAATTGCAGTGGTGTAAAATGATGCGCCTCAGCTCAACACAAACCAGCTAATGGTGTCGCCTGCACTGTAGTCAGCAGAGGTGAGCAGGGTTGCCAAGTCTGTGTGACAAAACTAACCCAACAGCCATTAAAGCCAGCCCAAAAACCAGGCCTATACCCGAATTCAAAAGCACTTAAAATCTCTGCCACACCATATATAGTGCTGTTAAAGTCCAAAAGCAGTGTCTGGACAACATAAATGCGGACCTGTTGCTTTTACTTAATATGCATTTACTTCATGTTGCGCAGGCAACAGCAGTAAAGCTTTGTATTTGGTCATGTGACGTTTTCTATGTGTACCTGCTTATCTGCTTGTTGATTTGGTTGGATGTGAGCTTTAAACAAGGTGTTTTTTTATTATATGGATTTCATTATATTTATCTTTTACACAACATCTAAAGTAGGTTCACTCAACCAGCGAACAAATAAATCTGCCCATAGTAGCACCTCAAACGTAGCCCAGGTCTGGGGGAAAACTGGAAAACCGGAGACATTTAGCTCATTCTGTCAGTACCTGTTGCTCAGAAGCGCAGCATAGAGCAGCCAATAGGAACACGTGCTCTCTGAAATTACTGAGTGGCCGAAAATACCCCGTGAAGGTCTGACTACAGAGCAAAGGAGAGGTGTATAAGTGTGGTGTTCAATCAGACCCTAAGTGCAATATGCTGAAAGGTTATAATGGGATTTTTGCCTGATGACACAGAAGACAAACTGCCTACCCCAACTTTAAATTTTGGCTTTAAAATATTTGTTATCTTATTACAGAGTGTTCAAAATATTTTAAATTACTGTAAAACACCAGATACTGC